>CM035423.1:129031637-129096637 GCA_020310875.1 Ceratopteris richardii | reverse complement strand
AATTTTTTATTCAAAGCATTATTGACAAAAAATTATATTCGATCACCGAAAAAGTTTATACATAGCACTCGTGGATGATCATCTTATTCATTCTTTAATAAAGGTAAGCTTTTATCTTATTTTGTTATTTGTTTTGTTCATTTTTGGTAGTGTATATATACATGTGCATGCTTTTAATTATTGGATGTTCTATATATATATATATATATATATATATATATATATATATATATATATATATATATATATATATATATATATATATATATATATATATATATATATATATATATATATATATATGTGTGTGTGTGTGTGTGTGTGTGTGTGTGTATGTGTGTGTGTATGTGTGTGTGTGTGTCTTTCTTCATGAAGTTGCTTCTTATTTCTGATGACTGTGACTAGTATAATTTGTTAAAGCATTTCTAAATTCCATACATGTGAAGTATATATAAGAACCATTATGAATGTTTTAAGTTCCACTTTTCTTCTTAATCTCATATTACCATATGAAGCATACAAAATGTTTTGAATTTCCAATATTTATTATGAATTTTTGGTACATATGGAAAGCCTAAGTACTTGAACATATTTTTTTGATTTAATTTTAGTATGAGAAACAATGTGTGTGTATACACATATCCTTAGATCATTCATAAGAATGAGTCTCACTCCATTTTTACCTATTGTAAAAGTCTTTTATAACGAAAAGTCAAATAAAAGAAGGTCTAAAAGTAGCCAAATTTCCACAAGTAATATTTGAATTAAAAAATCAAATAAGTAGCTAAAACGTGTTGGAATATTTTGGTGGAATCAATCAAGAATTATGTACTAAAATTAGGGAGAAAAACTTAGATATAATCTAGTGAAGAAATTAGAGGATATAGTAGAGCTCTCACTCACTTCTAAAGGATTCATTGTACTTATCTCCTAGGAATGTTTGTACTCAACATGTCTAGTGTTGTAATTTAAATATTTATACATATACTTGAAGTTTGCTTATATTCTTAAGCTACTACCTATGCACTCTTCATGTATTCTAGTTCGTAGAGTCATTGAAGTGAAGCTATGGTCTCATTGCCTGATCCAATGCTTAGCTCATAAAGATAATACCCTTGTGATGTTGTGTATGCAATAGTTTGATCATTGGATCCTTGTCTACAGAGGTATGGTTCAACAATGGAGGAAGCAATTACCATCTCAACTACATACAAGTCTACAACAACAACTATCAAGGAGGCTTTAGAAGTAAAAGAGATTATAACAACTACACAGAAGACTAAGAGGAATCATCTACTAATCATGAACATGACATGCAAGCAAGGTAAAGATGATGAGCATCTTTTCTATATTGATTCTGATTGTTCAAATCATGTGGTTGGAAACGTAGCACTTCTATCTGATCTTGAAGAACCTAAAGCGAAGCATGAAGTGCAAACAGGTGATGACACTAGACACTCTGTTAAGAAGATTGGAAATGCCAAGGCTTATGATGGGAACATGAACCTTTTAAGTAAGGTTTTATGTGTGCCAACCATAAGAAAAAACCTAATCATTGTTGGGTAGATTGTTGAGAAAGGCTTATAGGTTAGATTCACAAGGCATGGAGCATATGTGGAAGACCCTCAACAAGGCTTCAAGAAGATTGAAAAAGGTGAGAAATCTGGTAGAGTCTTTACCTTTGAGGTTGAAGATACCAAAAACATTGCACTCTTCAATTACAAATATCAAACCTTATCTGAACTAGAGATATGACATAAAAAGCTAGGCCATATAGGTGAAATAACAATAAAACAAATATGCAGGGAACAAAGTGTGCTTGGCCTTCCAAATGTGTCCAAGCAACACATGATTTACAGATGTGGAGCATGCCAATTTGGTAAATCTGATAGGCAACAATTCAACAAAAAGGATACATGTATGAAGGCTACTTGAGCTTTTGCACACAAATATGTTTGGTCCTAGTAGAGAGCCATCAATTTCAGGCTCAAGGTACTATGTTTCATTCATAGATGATTATAGTAGATGGACAATTCTTTACTTCATGAAGCATAAAGATGAATTCTTCACTTGTTTCAAAAAGTATTTGGCATTGGTTCAAAACCAAACAAGGAGAAGCTTGAAGAGGATCAGATCTGATGGAGGTGGTGAGTATTTCTCACATGAATTGGACTCATTCTTACAGGATGGAGGTATAAAGAGAGAGGTCACAACAAGATACACTCTTGAACAAAATGGAGTGGCAGAGAGGAGGAATAGACTCGTTGTCGGGAAGTCGCAGACACACGGATGGTGGATCAAGCCAACCGTTAAATCCTCCGACACACGCCGGGTGTTTGAGACAAGCTCGTGCACGACAGCATGGAGATAGCAAGAGATAAATACTCAAGAAAATTAATCAGTTCAAATCATGATGTTTAAACAAATTTCAAGCTCAAACAAGTTAATGTACCGTTATTAAACGTATATAGTATCAAAACATTAAGGTATACAATCAAACCAAATAATATCAGCTATAATCGCAATGTTTTGTCAAATCATAATGTTTATGCATCTATACGTTCACAAAATGAACATAGTTTTCATCAATGTTGAATTATCAATCTCATATTAACTATAAGATATAAATATGTATACAAAGTCACATGCATATGTTCTGTTTGCCAAATATGAATAGTGTGTTATTCTCTAATCACTACGCATAAGTTTTATTCATGAGAATTCATCAGACGACATCGGAATAACCTTTCCTTATGCAATGATCATAACGTACACATCTATAGTTGGTCTGCACTAATAAAACAGAGATTTAAGTTCAGAAACCTTCGTGGTTAATATTGTAGAACTTCGCAATCATCATATGAAGTAATTAACAAAATTATATATTAGTTTTCCAAAGCTTTGGGAATAGAAAAACAAACCATTCATTAAATTGAAAAACCCTTTGTGCGTACGCAATCACCTCAAATGTGCGAAATCACTTAATACTCACGATTGAAGCCAGCTATTAACTGATCGGGCGAAATAATGTCAAATCATGCTTCTTATTATTATTCTTCAGCATGAGAGAGACTATGTACGATGATGTTGTAGACCTGTTCGTAGTGCACTAAACTGTAATATTAGTTATGCGTTGTGGATGAAGTATAAAAGGTTGTGCACCAATGGAGTTTCAACTGATCGCCTTAATTGCCAGGTATAGTAATACTTGGAAATAATGAGAAGATGTATATCAAACAATCATTCAGCAAAAGCTCACATTCATGTTCTGTACAAACTTCAGTAACAAATCCTACAATTAATATTGTAGGAAAATAATGTGTGTAGAGTTTTTAAGCATTAGAAAGATTCTACGACCATAGTATTTGACAGAAAAAAATTATGAATAACATCTAACGAAGCTTTCTAGCAGCACGCATACAAAAGCATGAGATAAACTGCAAGACAAAGTTGGTTTCGCAAAGACTCGAAATCTAAGAGAATAGCGTTCGGGAGAATAGCAGCGCTAAGATTGTTTCATGGCCTGGAAATAATCAATAACCATATTACATAGAATCGTTTAAAGATCAGAACATTCATCGCATCAAACTAATGGCAATTGGAGCTATTGCGCTCAAGTCACAAGTTATGAAATAGTGAATAAAAGTGTTGTCAAAGAATACCGTCTGACTGTTGTTGCATCAGTTCATCAAATTAGTGGAACATAGCGACTAGATCATAGTATGACAGTATACCATAAGATGTCGTTGAATTTTCATCATCGAACTTGTCCGTTAACAGTGATGGCAGTTAACCATCAGCATGTCACTAGTTCTCATCTACCCTTTCAAGCAATGTAATTTCCTCCAAACTTCTCCGCGTCATCTTTCCTAAGGCTAGGTGAAAGCCCGTGAAGAGGTGGCCCCTTCTGATCTGACGTGAGTGTGCTCCGCTACTCAACAGCCACGACTTTCTCCCTCCGTCCTCGTTTTCTTCCTTTTGCACACCGCCAGAGCTCCTCCTTCTCTTCAGAGCAGAACAGATGTGCTGCCCATGTGAATTGCCAACCTCCTTCTTCTTTTGATGTGTTGCCTAACTCCTTCAGATCATTTGTATACCAGCATAAATCATGAAATCGGCCTCCCTGATGTGCGCATCTTCCGTGACTTTTATACTCGTTTAACTCTAAGAATAGAGTTTATTTTGTTGAAAAGTTAATCTGCTAAAAAGTTGGACACTCGTTCTGTCTTTCTCCCCGATTGACCTCCCTGCCATCCTTTTTTCCATGTGTCTCCTCATCTGTTTTGAGCTATGCCTTTTATTAATTCAATGCTCTAAATTTAAAGTTGTTCAAAAGGCATTCGATGCTTTTTCTCTTCAATAGTATGGAAATAATAATGTTTTTTCTTTTACTTCTTTATAGCAACGTTAACATGAGCAAAAGAAAAAATTACATCCTTGCCTAGAATAAGAATCATCAACACCTTTGCTAATACAAGATAATCTTGATCTCAAGTTCTCTTTGTAGAAGGTATGTTAGCAATGCCTTTGAAAGACCGAGTGCATCCACGTTAGAAACCCTATTGTGCATGGATGATCTTTCGTCCATTCAGAATTTTCCTTTGTGACTATTATGTTGAAAGAGCTTGCAGAAAGGGGAGAGTAAATCTCTCTGACATCCACAGTATTTCTGAATCATATCTTTTGTTTTGAAGCGAGTAGAAGCAAATGTAGAGATGAAAATCTCTACGACACTCACCCCCTCCAAACGTGTGCATCCTCCGGATGCACCAAATAACATGTAGCTTAAACATTAAATTCATCTTCAAATATCAGAGTACTAGACTTGATATGTGCATGGGATTGAAGCTAAGTGCCTATGCAAGGCCGTGTAGTTAGCCCTATGAAATGCATACTTTAAAATGCATGTATAAAAAATATGGTACAATAAATAAAGAAAAACGCTTCTCATGGTGAGGCTTGTGCACTCCCTCGCATACAATCAATGCTAAAATACATAAACCCTTACAATCTCTCTTATGTGCATGGGTACAGATCAATTCGTGCCTCGATGCATGGTCATGTAATGTGACCCTATCACATGCATACTTTTCATGCATTGGAAAAAATAATGGTGCATAGATAGGGTAATGGTTTCTACTGCAGAGGTTTAATCTCCCATGCTTAGACTTTGCTCGCAGATTTTATCATGCATTTTACAATTTTGATTGGTGCAATTGGACGTGAAACTAAGGGAAAAGCTCAACATGTGTTTATACATAATTTGATGTGTACTTTAAATGCAAGGTTAAACAAAATGGTGCAAAACTGGAAGTAAAAAGTTATTCATGATCTATTCTTGAAGAAAAAATTGGTTTGCCAATAACTCCCATATAAATACCTTTTTGATGAGGAAGTAGGTTATAACTCCCATATAAATACCTTTTTGATGAGGAAGTAGGTTATAACTCCCATATAAATACCTTTTTGATGAGGACGTAGGTTATAACTTCCATATTAATAATTTTTTTATGAGGAAGTAGGTTATAACTCCCATATAAATACCTTTTTGATGAGGAAGTAGTTCATAACTCCCATATAAATACCTTTTTGATGAGAATGTAGGTTATAACTCCCATAAGTAGGTTATAACTCCCATATAAATATTCTTCATGGATGGAAAACATTCATAAACATTCATAAACTATTTCTCGATTTGCGTGTGTCATCCTTGTGCAGTAACTGTTTTATAAAAAACTTTTCATCAAATTCCCTTTTCATAAAAAAAACAATTTGGTTAATCTTTTCTTGTCAAATTAGTGTGTTAATCATTTCTTAGTTTAATCATTTATTAGTTTAATCATTTCTTCTATTTTCTTCAATGGTAAATTCTTAGTTTTCTTGTTAAATTTTAAAGGTTTTGATTGTTTTGAATTTATGTTCATATTGTTTTCAATTTGTTTAATTATATCATCAGAAGTTACTTCTCTATTTCATTTGTTTGTTTTTCATAATTTTTTTCATAATACTTTGTTTAGTTTCTTCTCGTTTAATTCCTTCTTCTTTAAATTGATTATATTTATGTTTGTTCAATTGAGTTTGTAGTTCTTTATGCTTGTCTTGATCAAAACAATTCTCATTGGAAAGGAGCATTGGATTAAGTGAAATCTGTAAATTTTTAAGTTTCCTTGCTCCTACTTGTATTTCATGATCAAAGTCACCTAGATCAATTTCCAATTGCTCTTCCATAATCCGATTTTGATCTTCTTCCTTTAGTTTTATACTTTTGATCTCTTCTATTAGCTCTTCTTCTCGGTTTAATGTCATCTCCCTCTTTTCTTCTTTTGTTTGAATGTTCATATGTATGATAGGCTTCCATATTTTTTTACTTTCACATGGATTAGGTTTAGTTTGAATCTCCTTTAGTAGTTCTTTCATTCCACCCCTTCCTAGATTTAAATTTAAAGGTGATAGATCTTGATAATTACAAATTTTTCGCTTATTTTCAACCACTAGTCTCCATCTTCGTGCATCTTCGTACGACCTACAAGTCCAAAATGCATGGCCATATTGATCGCACCAAAAACACTGCAAAGGTCTCATTCGAATCCTATTTGATGTTCTTAATGAATATCTACGGCCAGATTCTCTAAAATCATGAGTTTGTGTTATAGGTAAAGGATGTATAGACAAACTTTGGCTCATTCCTTCCTTTTCATGATCACATTTAGCTAACTCTAATTGCTGTATTTGTTTAGATAATAATTCATATTTCTGGTTCATTTCTTGAATCTGAGCATTCATTTCCTCTTTCCAAGTTCTAAGACTAATTCCTAATACTTGTAGAGTCTCTGGCATAGCTTTGATCGTATCATTTAACGTCAAAATCACTCTAAATTTCTTTTGTATAGTTTCATTTGCCTTGTTTTCCATTTCTATGAATTTATCTTCCCATTTCCTCAAGTGTTGATCCATCAATGCATTCACATATGCTTCATCAATAACAATATGCTTGGAATTATGCTCTTGTAATTTAATTTCAAAAGATTCTTTACATTGATTTATATTTTTCATGTTTGTACGTTGCTTTTTGCCCATAACTCACGCTTGAATATCAAAGAAGCACCACATAAACGAAAGACAAGCTATGATTTTAGATACACATAATACATTACCATGAATTAATTTAAGGAAGAAGTTCAGAAATCATGCACCTGAGCTGCAACGCCGATTCTTCACGTCCAGTTCACCAAAATGTCAGGAAGTTGCGGACACACGGCTGGTGGATCAAGCCAACCGCTAAATCCTTCAACACATGCCGGGTGTTTGAGACAAGCTCAGGCACGATAGCGAATTCAATGTACGAGAGAGACTATGTATGATGATGTTGTAGACCTGTTCGTAGGGCACTAAACTATAATATTAGTTATGCACTGTAGATGAAGTATAAAAGGTTGTGCTGCAATCGAGTTTCAACTGATCGCCTTAATTGCCAGGTATAGTAATACTTGGAAATAATGAGAAGATGTATATCAAACAATCATTCAGCAAAAGCTCGCATTCATGTTCTGTACAAACTTCCGTAACAAACCCTACAATTAATATTATAGGAAAATAATGTGTGCAGAGTTTTTAAGCATTAGAAAGATTCTACGACCATAGTATTTGATAGAAAAAAATTGTGAATAACATCTAACAAAGATTTGTAGCAGCACGCATACAAAATCATGAGATAAACTGCAAGACAAACTTGGTTTCACGAAGACTCGAAATCTAAGAGAATAGCGTTCGGGAGAATAGCAGCGCTAAGATTGTTTCATGGCCTGGAAATAATCAATAACCATATTACATAGAATCATTTAAAGATCAGAACATAGTCGCATCAAACTAATGGCAACTGCAGGTATTGCACTCAAGTCACAAGTTATTAAATACTGAACAAAACTGTTGTCAGAGAATACCATCTGACTGTTGTTGCATCAGTTCATCAAATTAGTGGAACATAGCGACTAGATCATAGTATGACAGTATACCATAAGATGTCATTGAATTTTCATCATCCAACTTGTCCATTAACAGTGATGGCAGTTAACCATCAGCATGTCACTAGTTCTCATCTGCCCTTTCAAGCAATGTTATTTCCTCCAAGCTTCTCCGCGTCATCTTTCCTAAGGCCAGGTGAAAGCCCGTGAAGAGGTGGCCCCTTTTGATCTGACGTGAGTGTACTCTGCTAGTCAACATCCACGACTTTCTCCCTTCGTCCTGGTTTTCTTCCTTCTGCACACTGCCAGAGCTCCTCCTTCTCTTCAGAGCAGAACAGATGTGATGCCCATGTGAATTGCCAGCCTCCTTCTTCTTTTGATGCGCTGCCTAACTCCTTCAGATCATTTGTATACCAGCATAAATCATGAAATCAACCTCCGTGATGTGTGCATCCTCCGTGACTCTTATACTCGTTTTAACTCTAAGAATAGAGTTGATTTTGTTGAAAAGTTAACCTGCTAAAAAGTTGGACACTCGTTCTGCCTTTCTCCCCGATTGACCTCCCTGCCATTCCTTTTTCCATGCGTCTCCTCATCTGTTTTGAGCTATGCCTTTTATTAATTCAATGCTCTAAATTTAAAGTTCTTCAAAAGGCATTAGATGCTTTTTCTCTTCAATAGTATGGAAATAATAATGTTTTTTCTTTTACTTCTTTTTAGCAACATTAACATAAGCAAAAAAAAAAATTACGTCCTTGCCTAGAATAAGAATCATAAGCACCTTTGCTAATACAAGATAATCTTCATCTCAAGTTCTCTTTGTAGAAGATATGTTAGCAATGCCTCTGAAAGAATGAGTGCATCCACGTTAGAAATCCTATTGTGCATGGATGATCTTTCGTCCTTTCAAAATTTTCCTTTGTGACTATTGTGCTCAAAGAGCTTGCAGAAAGGGGAGAGTAAATCTCTCTGACATCCATAGTATTTTCGAACCATATCTTTTGTTTTGAAGCGAGTAGAAGCAAACGTAGAGATGAAAATCTCTACGACATCGTAGTAGAGGCTGAAAGATCAATGTTGAATGAAAAGTAACTACCAAATTGCCCATGGGCAGAGGCTATTTCCACAGACACATACTTGATTAATAGATTCCGATCCAAATCATTGGATGGAATGACACCTTATGAGGAATGGAATGGTAGGAGACCCTCATTCGACCATTGTAAAATCTTTGGGTGCATTGCTTATGCACATATACCCTCATAGATTGGAGGGAAGCTGGATCCAAAAGCTGAAAAGTGTATATTCATTAGCTATGACCAAAACGAGACGGGATATAAGTTGTATAATCCCACTAACAAAGGATTTATAATCAGTAGGGATGAGGTGTTTGATGAAAATAATTCATGGTTTGAAGATGATTGCAGGAAAATTAAGCTAGAGTATGACTTGGAAAGTGAATCCAACTCTAACTCAAGAAGAACCACAAATATTTGAACATGTCAACTCAGAAGATGAAGACCAGATTGACCAAAAAGCTTAGAAGTCAAAGGCCAAAGCAAAGTTCAAACAATTGGAAGACATTCGAGAGTCATCCAATCAAGCACTCAAAAGATCTCAAAGGGAGATTAAAAAGCCAATAAGATATGACTATGACACATCACTAGTTACCAAGAATTTTGTATACATGATTAGAGATTCTATGTGAGAAGAACCTTCTTCATTTGAAAAAGCCAATAAGAAGAAAGAGTGGAGAGAAGCCATGCAGGAAGAAATTGAAGCACTTCAGGAGAATAAGACTTGGGATTTGGTTCTCAAGAAGCCAAGTATGAAGCTAATAGGACCCAAATGCATATATAAAATCGAGAAGAATTCAGATGGTTCTATAAATAGGTATAAGGCAAGGCTAGTAGCGAAGGGGTTTGCTCAAACCCATGGAGTGGATTAGAGAAGACCTTCTCACCTCTGGCTAAGATGCCAATAATCAATGTTTTAGTAAGTATTGCTCCTTCAGAAATTGGAACTTGTATCACTTAGATGTTAAAAATGCATTCTTAAATGGATGGATCTCAGAAGAAGTCTACATGGCTCAACCATTAGGGTATGAAGAAAAGGACAAATAGAGTATGTATGCAAACTAAGGAAAGCACTCTATGGTTTAAAGCAAGCTCCTAGAGCTTGGAACCATATGCTTGTCACATATTTTCAAGATCAAGGATTTGTTGCTAGCAAAGCATATTCTTCTTCTTTCATAAAAAATACTAACCTAGAATTTATTTACTTATGTGTCTATGTGGATGATATTATCTTTATAGGGAAAGATGCCAATGGCATCAAGCAAATCAAATCTCAGATGATGGAAGATTTCCAAATCAGTAACCTTGGTTTGTTAACATAATTTCTTGGATTAGGCCTTGTATATACAGATTCTGGTGTCTTTATTACTCAGAGGTAATACATTCATGATATGCTGGTGAAATTCAAGATGGAGAACACTAAAACTGCAGGTACACCCATGGAACTCAACCACAAACTTAGTTCTCATGAGGGAGAACTCCTTGAATATATTATAGGTTATCAAAAGCTTGTTGGCAGCCTCAATTATGCAACCCTAACAAGAGTGGACATATGTTATGAAGCCAATTTATGCATACACCAAGAAAGCCTCACTTGGAAGCTGCCAAGAGGATCTTAAAATATTTAAAAGTTACCATAAGTGAAGCGCTGTTTTATTCATTCACTACTGATTTGGATATCAAGATGTATTCTGATGTAGATGGGGCCTGGCTCCAAGGATGATAGGAGGAGCACTTCTGGCTACTTATCTTTTGCAGGATCAAAGCTAATATCATGGTCATCAAAGAAACAACCAAAAGTAGAATACAGAGGCTTAGCAAATGCAACACAAGAGGCTATGTGGCTCAAACTACTTTACGTAGATTTGGGGTTACATTCTTATACCCCAATGCTTTTTGGAGATAACACTAGTTCACTGCATTTGGCTGGTAATCATGTATATCATGCAAGGACTAAGCACATTGAAGTGCACCATTATTATGTAAGAGAGACGCTGCTCACCAAGGACATCCAATTATCCTATGTATAGACCAATTTGCAATGTGCAGATATGCTCACAAAATCTTTGGATGGAACTAAGATGAATAGGTTCAAGATGATGATTGGCTTGCAATAAATCAAGGAGGAATGAAGACCAATCATGTTAGTCTTGAGGGGGAGCTGTTGGTGCAAATGAGTCCAAGCCTACATACTTGGACAATTAGCATGTATCTCATATAGTCACATATAACTATTCCCTTGTAAAGTCAATTACTTTTTATCCTTGTGAAAGTGCATATGATAATTGCACTAGCCCCACATGGAGTTATGAGGAATCAAATAAAAAATCCTTGATGAATAATAGATGAAAGATTAAAGCCTAAATTCTAGGACTCACTTTATGGTGAGAATTTGAATTTGAATTCAAAGCTTGGCTCCAACTTTAACTATAAAAGTGGATCAAAAACCCATGTGAAAAAGAGCTCGATTAGTGAGATCAATTGAGAGGGATTTGTGTGATAGTGAGCTCATTCTATAGCTACTTCCCTGCCCCTACATTGTCATTGTATTTCTATGTGATTTAATACATACAGATTGATCATATCTCTCCTTCACTTCTCTGCTATGATCATCTTAGAATAGTGAACTTCTCAGAACTTGTTCTCAATAAATAATTGATGCTTTGAAGTGGTTTAAAGTTCTATAGATTTAGCACACTATCTATCATTGCTTTTCTCAATGTCAAGATATCTTCACATTACTGCTCACTGGTCTACATACTATAGCACCCCAAAACTGTCAGGATAGCCCTTCAACTTTCTAAGCATCATTCTCAGTGTGCAATTGATCTTCTATATAGAAATAACTCATGATTGTTAGCTATCCAAGTTAATTAGATACTCTCAAAAAGAATTTAGCTAATTGGTAACAGGTTGAGAGCACTGTTCATTTTATTGAACATGTGCAGAGACCAAAATAGTAAGTCTAAGCTCTTGGTTGAACTTTCTACTTATCTGTTTTGACCCATTCATTAGAGGATCATGCTCCAAAGCACATAGGTGATTATTTGTGATCATTAGGAAGCTCAAGGGGTCTACTACATTCTCCACAACGTGTTCCTGGCTGGTGTGAAGCAGGATTTTGCAACACCACTTCATCTTTGGGATCTATCCACCATCTCCTCCAGCATGCTCAATACACTATGTTCATATTTATTTTTTATTTTCAATAATAGAGAGTCTCCTATAGTTTTGAGGAAGAAAATAGGTTGGTGTGGAGCATGATTTTTCAAAGAACCTCTCATCTTTATACTCTTTCATGAACTCCTCATAGTGGCATGAGACCATCATCATAGTATATACAGTGTGGGTGATGGTTTTCCCTCCTGAATTGATAAATTGGATAGAGGTCATAACTTAGCATGGTATCTAATGATGGAAGAACATCTATAAGGAAGAAATCTATATGGATACATCTCTAGACATAAGCTAATGCCGATGCTAAGGACCAAATGACCACGATCACAAGGAGAGCAAGATAGGTTGAGCACATCATGTGCATAGGATGCTTTGGCAAGGACACATATTCTGAAATCTACAAATTTTTGTTTTACATCATGTATGGCTTAAGCCATTCTTTCTTTCACAATTACAAGAGATAAAATATACTCTTTTACAAGAGGTGTTCATATGTCTACACATATGACTACAAATCAACAAAAATCGAATCATATCAAGCATGTAGGCTTGGGTAAAATGCACCAACAGTGAATGACTTGCTAAGCTTTAGACGATTAAGCAATGCCTTCAATAGGGGGTGGCCTCCCTTTAATGTATCCTTCAGAGGCATGTGATAGTGAGTGGTAAGGTGCACAGCCTATACGTGCCTAGAAGGAGATTTCTCATGTTCAAAAATATTCGTATGGATTTTTCCATCATAAACAAGCCTATGTACATGCCTAGGAGGAGGTCTTTCATGTTCAAGGTATCCCTATGCTTCTTTGCCTACTCATCTCGCTCAATCCATGAGTGAGCTCTGATAGCTCCATTAAGTTGATGATATGATGATTTTTGAGCTTGTTGAGATGCAACAGATAGCCACCAAGTTCTATCACAACTTGTTATATGAGGAAACTCCCTTTGAGACCGTATGAGAGGAGAGATTTGTTGGAAACAATATCTACATGTCCAACTACCAAAATATTATAATGTATTCTTTGGAATAACTTACAAGTAAGCTAGGCCTACAGCGTGGGTAGATCAAAACAATCCTAAACAACCTAGCAACGAAATCCCATCTGGCATAGAAGCATGATACCAAAAGTTTTTTTGTTGAGTTTTTTTTGAAAGCACATTGCCACACCATTTTTCATGCAATTGCATTTTTATTTTCACGAATACTTTTGTGAAAAGCTAGTCCACATTGATGGCAAATTTTCTAGAAATTTTATCGTAGCTTTCATGTATTGCTTATCTTGGGGCTTGCAAAGCCATAAACTAAGGACCAAGCTCATTGTTAGATCATCAACTCAAGGCACAAGGTGTGCTCAGTGTTAGTTGGAGGTGATCAACAAGGAGATCCTCTACGTGAGGAAGTGTGCATACACACTTGGACGCGGTGTTCGCTCTACATCAAGAGACATCCAGAGGAGTTCATTTCAGGAGTCCTTTCTTGAAGACAAAGATATTTCTCATCAACTCACTATTGTGTATATGCAAGAATAGAATGGTGTTGCAAAGAGAAAGAATAGAATACTTGTTGAGATGATGCATAGTTTGATATCATCAAAAAATCTTCCTTCCAAGTTTTGGTTTGATGCAATACATAAAACTAATCACATTCTGAATAGGTCTTCAGCAAAAACTTTAAAGTTCATTACACCTTATGAAGTTTTTTATGGGAAGAAACCCAATGTGAGTTATTTCAAAGTTTTTGGTTTCCCAACTTATATTCATATTGAGAAGAAGGATCCCAGTAAGCTTGATGTAAAATCCATTAGAACAATCTTTATTGGTTATGCAATTGAAAGAAAAGGATACAGATTGTATGTTCGAGATACATGTCATATCCTACTCTAATGCAATGCATATATTGGAGAAAGTCGTACTTATGATAAGAAGGAAGAGATTCCATAATTCACAAAAGCAGATGACTATACATTTTTAAGAAGGAATTTGGATGCTTATATTCAACTATACAAGGGGGGTGATGAACCTTCTCAACCTAAGAGATGCAGGTGAAGAGAGAGTTTCATTACCTACATCAGTAGCTAGTCCATCATCTGCACCTCTTGAAGTTCTGAATTATGAAATTGGAGAAGGTTCGAGAGTTGCAATAAAAAAGAGATACTAAAGAACTAGAAAGGATTCCACCACTTTTCAAGAATATGCCGAAGTGGTTATATCAAATGTAGAAGGACACTGGTATAAAGGAATACACTAGAAGAAACAAAAGTCAAACAAGAAGACAACAAGGGGACTAGGTAAATTATGCAAAAAAGTTTGATATTCATAGCATTTTAGCTCTTACTTCAGTTGAGAATGAGCGAGCTAGTGTTCAAGATGCACTACATAGTCCTCTATGGAAGAAAGCTATGGAAGAATAGATCAATTCTATTCATAATAATCAAACATGGAACCTTTGTGAGTTATCAAAAGCTAAGAAAGTTATTGGTTTTAAGTGGATCTTCAAGATCAAAAGAAAAGAAGATGGTGGCATAGACACGTATAAAGCAAGATTAGTTGTGAAAGGTTATGGACAAAAGAAAGGTATTGACTATGATGAGACTTTTGTACGTACATCTAGAATGATAGTAGTTAGAACAATACTTTCTTTAGTTGTATTCTTTGGTTGGAAAGTATAACAGTTAGATATCAAAACTGCATTTCTTAATGCTAATCTACATGAAGATGTTTATGTTCAACAACAAGAAAATTTTGAAGAAAGAGGTAAAGATAATTTAGTGTGTAAGTTTATCAAAGCTTTGTACCGATAGAAACAAGCAACAAAAGCGTGGTATGAGAACATACATGTTTATTTGCTATCAATTGGTTTTGAAAACAAAACTCAGATGTAGCTTCCATGCTTTATGTTAAAGCTGAAATGGATGTTTTGATTATTGTTATCATCTATGTTGATGATATGATCATGAGGATTCAAACCTTTGATATTTTCAAACAGAACTCAATCATACATTTCATATAAATGATTTAGGTACTTTGCATTATTATCTTGGGATTGATTTGATATACATGGATGAGTGTATCTACATGACACAATAGAAATACATTGAGAAATTATTGGAAAGGTTTGAAATGATAGAATCCAAGCCTATGCAAACACCTATGGATATCAATATCTCATTACAATAGGAATCAGATTCAGAACCAATTCATGTTGCATTATATAGTCAATTAGTTGGTTGCTTGATATATCTATGTAATACATGTCTAGACATTCAGTTTAAAGTTTCTCAAGTATCTAGTTTCATGCATAATCCACTTGTTGGGTGGGCCTCAATAACAATATATCACAAGTTTACTGGATCTTCCAAAACATGAACCTTAGCATACACACTTTAATACTCAGATTTCATAATGTACGATAAGCTACACTGCTCATGTACACTAACTTATAGTCCAATGTCAAATCACAATGTGTGAATATGATACAAAGTGACAATATGTGAATCTAGGTAGAAATAGGAACTAGATACAAGAAATTGTGTGCCCAAGAGGTATGAAGAGTGTGTGTGTGTGTGTGTGTGTGTGTGAGAGAGAGAGAGAGACAATATGGAGAATATGAATAATTTAGAAGTGATTTATAGCAAACCCGAATTCTCACTATCTAAAACACAAACTAGTGAACAAGTGGGAGAAGATGTAGATTTGTTACTCACAAAATGTGGTTGACACAAACTCCTCCAAGATCTCCTAATGTAGATCACACCTCCTCTAAGTGTGTGAGAACACCTCCTCCTATTTGATCACCTCCAAGCAAGGCCTCCTTCAACTTGCATTGAGCTTGAGTTGTTTGTGTGATATCAAAGAATGAGGCAAGACCCTTCTTATATAGTATTTGAGTCCTTGCTAAAAGCATGCTCTAAAAGCATAAAGCATATGTTGCAAAAGAAGGATTGCTCCATAAAATTGCGTATGAAAAGCTATGATCAGCATCACTAATTTTTTGCATAGCTTTTCATGGTTGGTGCTAATTTTGAGATCTAGGAAAAGCTCTAAAAATAACTCCACCACTCCAAAAAAAAAACTATCACCATTTTTTTTCACGCTGCATCGTTTAGGGATTGAACCATGATTGCATGTATGGGAAGCATTTAGCCCAACCAATGCACCATGCTTTTATTGTTGGATGGACTCTATGAGTTAGAAATCATATGTCTTCTATGTGTTCTATTTAGGCATTGATTCCAACAAGCTCCCCTTCAATGTCAAAATGGTACAAGGTTTAATAACTTGCAAAACTTCTTGTGATTGAAAAGAAATCTCTTAATTGATTTCCATGGAATCTTGAGATAAGTGTGTATGAACCTGGATATTTGAGAAACTACAAATTGAATGTTTGGATGTGTATAACATAGATATATCAATCAACCAACTGCTTGACTATATAATGTAGCATCAAATGGTTTTGAATCTACTTCTTATTGTAATGACATATTGACATCGACAGGTGTTTGCATAGGCTTGCATTTGATCATTTCAAACCTATCCAATAATTTCTCAATGTACATTTAGTGTTATGTGGATACACTCATCTTTATATATATGAATTCAATCCCTAGATAATGATGCAAAATACATAAATCATTTACATCAAATCTATGATTAAGTTCTGTTTAATAATATTGAAGGTCTTAATCCTTGGGACCTGTCATGATCATATCATCTAGATGATAATAACAATCAAAACATCCTTTCCATTTTTAACATAAAGAGTGCGAGTTGCATCTGAGTTTTCAAAACCAATAGATAGAAGATAAACATATATCTTCTCATACCAAGCTCTTGGTGCTTGATTCACTTCTAGTTCTTCCACTGTATTTGTTTATATTAGTATCCTTCCAAGTTTGATATAACCACTTTGGCGTATTCTTGAAAAGTGGTGGAATCTTATCCAACTTCATAAGTGAAAACTTCAAGAGGTATTGATGATGGACTAGGTACTCATGTAGGTAATGAAACTCTCTATTCACCTGCATCTCTTAGCGTTTCAGAAGGTCCATGACCCCCCTTGTATGGCTAAATATAAGAATCCAAATTCCTTCTAAAAAATGTATAGTCATATGCTTTTATGAATTCTAGAATCTCTTGCATCTTATCATAAAGATGACTTTTTGCAATATATGCATTGCATTAGAGTAGGATATCACCTCTATCTGGAACATAGAAACTGTATCCTTTGCTTTAAATTTTGTAACAAATAAAGACTAATTTAATGGCTTTTACATCAAGCTTACCATGATTCTTCTTCTCAATGTGAACATGAGTTGAGGAAGCAAAAACTTTGAAATAACTCACATTGGGTTTCTTCCCATAATAAGCTTCATAAGGTGTAATCAAGTTCACTTCTCTACACCCAAAGAAAATTCCTCAATTACACTTGATTCAAAGAAAGGAATATGCCATTATTGTAAGAAATTAGGTCATTACATAGCAAAATGCAAAACAAGGATTTTAAATGAGAAGAAAAAACATCAGTTAGTAGTGTTGAAGATGATTCAAAACCTAAATCTTCAAAGTTAGATCATATGCATGTGTTACTATTGAAGAGGTAGTTTTTATCAGGAAGCATTGAATGCAATTTCAGATAATTCTTCGATTGTTTATTCTGGAGTTACTAAGCATATGAGAGGTTGCAAAAAGTATTTTCTTCCTGTTCTAACTCTTTAGGTAGAAGTGAAAATTGAAAATGGGCATGATTAAGATGTTCTTGGTGTAGGAGAAGTAAACTTTAATTTGAGAGCACACAGAAATTTCACAATTTCCAATATACTTTATGTTCCAAACATGAAGAAGAATTTTCCCTCTATCTCTCCTTTATTGTCAAATAGTTATAAAGTTGTTTCTAAGAAAAATGCATGTCACATCCTCTCACCTAATGAGGAGCATTGTCTACTTGAAGGTGAAAATAGAATTGGCATGTTTGTGTTATCCAAAATTAGTCATGCTAATGTTGCTAGGTTTACTATACCTAAGGAGAATATGAAGTTATGGCATGCTAGATTTGATCATATCAGTTACATAGCTCTGAAGCATATCATGAATCAAGGTACGGTGAAGAGTTTTCTTACTTTTGCTTTACCAAATGATGTAGAATCATGTAAAGGATGTCTTGAAGGAAAGCTTCACAAAGTACCTTTCAAGAAGCATGGATACATCACGACCACAAGCAAGTTGTAGATCATACATTCAGATGTGAATGGTCTGATTAGAAGAGATTCTAATCAAGGTTTCAGGTACGTTCTTATGTTTTAGGTGATAATTTCTCAAGATATTTGTGGGTTTATGGTCTTAAAGTGAAGTTAGAGGTTTTTCCTACTTTTTAAGAAGTTCTTTGCTATGGTTGAAAAAGAAAATCAATCAAAGATCCATATTTTGAGAAGTGATAGAGGAGGAGAGTACATGTCTAAAGACTTTAAGTCTTTTCTTGAAGACAAAGGTATCTCTCATCAACTATAAATTGCTTACACTCTAGAACAGAATGGTGTTGCAAAGAGAAAGAATATGATACTAGTTTAGTTGATGATGTCATCCAAAAAGCTTTTTCCCAAGTTTTGGTTTGATGCAGTACATAAAGCTAATCACATTCTGAATAGATCTTCCACAAACATTTTAAAGTTCATCACACCTTGTGAAGCTTCTTATGGGAAGAAACCCAATGTGAGTTATTTCAGAGTAATTCGAAAAAGGAGAAAACAAGAAGACTAAGTAAATTACATAGAACATTTTAAGATTCATAACATTTTAGCTCTTACTTTAGATGAAATGAACCAACTAGTGTTCAAGATGCACTACAAAGTGATACAATTATCACAGATCTTAAAGATTTAGATCTTTAGTTGTTTAAAGGACAACTTAAGCATACATTTGATGTTACATTATTATCTTGGGATTGAATTTATGTACAAAGATGAGTGTATCTACATGAAACAACAGAAACACATCGAGAAATTATTGGAAAGGTTTGAGATGAAGAATTAGCCTATGCAAACACCTACGGATGTTAATGTGTCAATAGAGTCCAAAGTAGATTCAGAACCATTTGATGCTACATTATATAGTCAAGTAGTTGGTTATTTGATGTATCTACGTAACACACATCCGGACATTTATTTTATAGTTTCTCAAGCATCCAAGTTCATGCACAATCAACTTAAGATTTAGCGGACATTAGTTAAGAGATATATTTGCAGATATCAAAGGTTTTGTAGGTACTAGTAACATTATGACATTGAAGGGGGGATTGTTGGAAACCATGCCTTCATGTCCACCTACCAAAATATTATACTATATTCTTTGGAATAATTTACAAGTAAGCCACATGGGTAGTGTGGGTAGATCGAAACACCCTTAAACAACCCAGTAGGGATCAAATCCTATCGAGCGTAGCAGCATGATACCAAAAGTGTCTTTCATTGAGTTTTTTTTGGAAATGCACGATGGCGGTGTAGTTTTTCACGCGATTGAATTTTTATTTTTGCAAATACTTTTAAGTGAAAAGCTAATCAATAGCGGCAAAAGCTTTTGTGGAAATTTTATTGTCCTTTTTATGTTTGTCTTTTCTTGGGACTCACAAAGCTATAAAATAAGGGCCAAGCTCATTGTTAGATCATCAACTAAAGGCACAAGGAGTGATGAACGTGAGTTGTAGGTGATCAAGAGGGAGGTCCTCTATGTGAGGAAGTGTTCTTACACACTTGGAGGAGGTATGCTCGACATCTAGAGACATCTAGAGGAGTTTGTTTCAGCTAGCATACTATGAGCAACAAGTCTACATCGTTCCTCACTTGTTCATTCACTAGTTTCTAATTTAAGTTAATCGAAATTCCGGTTTACTATAAAAGAATTCTAAACTATTCATATTCTCCATATTCTCTCTCTCACACACACACACTCTTCATACCTCTTAGCCAAAAAATCTCTTGTATCTAGTTCATCCTCTTTAACTGCATTCATAAGGAATGCAAAGACATCATTAGATAGTTAGAGAAGGCAACCACCTAAAAACTCCTCTACCTTATCTTTTATCTTTCCTATATCTTAGAGAGTTCCCCATCACCACCCACATAGTCCTCATTCCCCATCGGTTTGCACAGAAAACTTCCATTTTGTGGGTTTTATTCTCTACATGAAGCCTAACTCTCCCAACTTATCTATCTCCTCTTTGAATTTTTTTAGAGTATGTATCATTATACATGCAGGTCCCCTTTTTTTACTAGTCTTGTTTCACCCATCATAGGAATTCGCAAAGAGAAAATGTTATGCTTAAATCCCCTCAAGTCTTTGTGTAAGCATGCAAAGACATCTCTATATTCTTTAGCAGATTAATCAATTCATGTTTTTCTTCTTTTGAGGGGTCATTGGAAATGTGGGTGCATGATTCTTCCTCACTTTTTTGGGCCACAACTACTTTGTTAGTAGTGTCTTTGTTATGGCAAGATTGTCTTGGCATCACTCCTCTCTTTGACATATCAACTTGGATCTTTCTTTTCTATATTATTTATTTATTTTTTTTAAGTTGCCTTCAGCTTGAAAAAGAGATTTGTTATCTTCTTTATCATCATGTCAGATTTTGGACTTAGCCCTTTGGGCCTGGTAAGCCTCTTCACATTAGTTGATTGATCATGGGATACCTCAAGAATTTAGAGTTCCTACTTTAGTCAAGTAATTCATCTCATACTAATAAGGAAGATCAACTATGTGAGGTCAATTCTTTGTGTTCTTTCTTCCAAGTTCAAATTTCTCCTTTCCTCTTCATCACTTCCTTCTCCTCTTCATGTTGTCATACATGCATAATTTGGGTAGTCATGGTTGTACAACTTCCTCTTCTTTGCTTACTAGATCCACCATGAAGAAAGCATACGCATCTTCATCTTGACATGATCTAACGGCACATAGGTTTAAGGTAGCTAATATCTCTACCCAATCATATGCTTCAAAATCTTTGTTGGGGAACTTCAGAAGCATGTAAATGGAATCTTCTATTGCTATGTTGAAGTTACAATCTTCCCATGTTGAGCTTGTTGGAAGTTAGAAAGCATTTCAAGCTTGAGTGTGGGAAAATGCCCCAATTTTCACCTTCCACATCATCCACAATCAAAGGAAGATGATTTCCACAAGTTGGAGGCATCAAATCATGTCTATGAGATGAAATAGTCACCTCGTGATGTGATTCGACCTCACTTTTCACATGTATATAATTTTGATTCGTTAAAGAGGTTAGTATGTGAGCACCAAAGCCTCAAATGAGTTGTATTATGACTTGTATTTGTGGAATATTGTCCCCAAGATGACCTTTTACTTAGCCACAGAGCCTCTGATCTGGTCTCTACATATATCACTTTTACATTGTATCTTTGTAGATGATCTTGCTAGACCCCGTACTATTGTAATTGTTGTTTCTTCTTCATTTTGAATCCATTGCTAGTGATTTTTGTCTTTTTGGAAAGCTTATAAAGCTTTTTGTGAGTGACATAAGGTTTCGGATCAGTACCTATAGAAGTTTAGAGAACTGACTAGAACATTTTCTATGTACTTAGCTAATACTCAATGAGGTGATCGAGTAGTCTCATTTGATGAACCTAGTTAGGGCATTATCTAGTGTCCAAATTAAGTTATTTTACTTTCACTTGAAAGCTCTTCATGCCTAGATTTAGTATGCAAATTGTTACGTATATTCTTTGCATTTACTCATAAAACGTTAGAAAACACAAAGCCTCCTTCTAAAAATATCAAGCTCCTGAGAGTGTTTGTTTCCTTTCCTTGTGCACATAGGAGTTTTTATAATCTAATAGTGGTATCAAAACTATAAGTGGAGTATCAAAGAGAAAAACAAAAGGATTTATTGAAGTTAAGTAAGGACCCCATCAAAGGTTGAAGGAAAGAAGTAATGAATGTGTAGGTCAATAACAAGGAGATGCAAACAAGTCATCAAATCAAACATGAGGATTCATCAAAAGGAGTAGGTTTATGTTTGAAGTAAAATCCATCTTTTTCAAGTTCCTTGCATCAAGGGGGAGTTTCAAAAGAGCTAGGTGGCATGGCTGATCTCAATGCTCAAATTGAGAAGCTTGAAAAGGAAAACTACCAACCATATTGGTGATTTAGAATAAGGAATTTTTTTATGGGAAAGGTCAACAAAGATGTGGGTTGTGGAGATCCAAATTAAACCCTATAAAGTGTTGGTGCAAATCAATCACCAATTGAAGTTTTGAAGTCAAGGATTGAAGAAAAGATCAATTTATGAAGCTTGAAGAAAGTAAATGTTCAGAAGATGAAGATTTTTATACATATGTACATTAATTTAGAGATTACTCATATATACCTTTTAGTAGTGTAGGATATCTCCCTCATCACTCAGATGTAAAACTTCTTAGAAATTAAGAAAAGTTGCACCCGATATTTCTGTGTGTACTCCTTTTGTGTTTAATCTTTTGAGAAATGCTTTTGTACAAGTCTAAGTCTAGAGTTGATTGACCCCTGTACAAGTTTTCAAATTCTAATTGTGATGAGGCTGAGAGAATTGAGTGTAGGAACATTCACATGTGTAAATGTGAAGAAGTGAAGTTGCAAGAGGCACAAAATTCGATGCTAATGTTTTGGTCACTTCTCCTTCAACAGTGTAAAATTTTGAGCAAGAAAGCACTCCTTGGAAGGTAAGCTACCAATTGCTAAAATCGTTTGAATAAACGGGTTGTAGTTTGGGAGAACCGTGCTTTAGAAGTTGCAGGTGTCAAAGTCGACTATAAAGAACTACAGTTTTAGACATAGGTGAATTGTTTAGATCATTTCTCATGATCTACTCCGTCTTTTGAGATGATTTAACTTTGAGAAGGTGCACAAACCATAGCAGACACCTTGTGCAAAGTTGACTTTCTGAGTAATTACTCTCTTCACAGTTTGTTCAAGATTTTGGTAATTGAGCATTGATCCTCCAAATCGGTAAAGGTTTTAAGTTATTCTTGATATAGAGGTGCTCTAACTTCAAGGATAGCTTATTTTTTGGGAGGTTAACACTCTCCATCAGTGATAACAGAGCAGGAATCATCAAAACTGAAGAAAGGAGGACCCCGACTGCTGTAGTCATAAAGAATTCAACATTTGAAGATTCAAAAGGTGAAAGCTTGAGAGTAGATCTTGAGAAGGAGGCCAGAAGATATCAAGAAGACTAGAAGAAACTTCATTCAAAGTAAAGATACACTTACTCCTTATAAAGGTTGAAGAGTTTAATACACAGGTGAAGAAAGGATGGGAGATTCTCTTCAGATAGAGAAATTGGATAGAGAAAACTATCCAGCATGGTCAATGAGGATGGAAGCTCATCTTATGAGCAAAGACCTGATAGGTTACATCACAAGTGAAGAAGAAAAGCCTCAATTCAGAGATCGTAGTGTTCCAACTAGGGATGAACTATCATATTTGAAGAATTGGATGAAGAGAGATGCTCAAGTTAGGAGCATTATCTATATGGGAGTTAATGACTACTTGCTACCTCACATTAGAGGTCTTGAAAGTGCAAGTGATATATGGAATGCTTTGGAGGATCATTTCCAAAATACTAGCCTTTTGGACATTTCAATGAAAGAGGTATTAAAGATATGGTTAATAATGGCTCAGTGCTTGGATTGCCTAATGTTGCAGGTCAACATATGACATACAAATGTGAGGCATGTCAATTAGGTAAGGCTCATAAGCAATCTTATTCCAAACATGGTTTTATGTATTCAGAGAAGCTTGAGTTGGTACACACAGATGTGCGGGGACCATCAAAGGATTTCAGTATCAATGGTTCAAGATATTATGTGATTTATGTTGATGATGCTACAAGGTGGATCACTATCTATGTGATCAAAGCAAAATCAAAGGTATTCAATACATTCAAGCATTATCATGTGTATGCAGAAAGAATTACAAGACAAAATTTGAAGAGACTAAGGTCAGATGGAGGGGAGGAGTATTTCTCTAATGAGTTCAGTGATTATTTATGGAATGCAGGTATAAAAAGAGAGGTTACTTGTAGGTAATCTCCTCAACAAAATGGTGTAGCAGAAAGGAGGAATAGAACTCTTGTTGAGTTTGCAAGATCCATGATGAAGGAGAAAAATTGTCCCAATTATTTATGGGATGAGGCTATAAATACAACTACATATTTGGTCAATAGATTACCATGTAAAGCTTTGCAGGGTATGACACCATATGAGGCATGGTGGGGTAAGAGAACTACCCTAGGTCATTGCAAAGTATTTGGATGTTTGGCATATGCATATGTGCCATCTCAATTAAGGCACAAATTGGAACCTAAAGCTGAAATGTATGTGTTCATTGGATATGATGATAAGCAAATGGGATATAGGTTGTGGAATCCATCCACAAAACAATTCCTTGTGTCAAAGGATGTTACATTTGATGAGCAAGGTACTTGGTATGCAGGTACAATCAATATTCATGCAGGTGATGAAGAAGTTGTGAATCAGAAGAAAGGCAAATCAAAGGTTCAAATATTTGATAAAGAAGAGAATAATGAAGTACAGTTTGAATTTGAAGAAGTGCCGAGGTTTGATCCAGAATGTGATGAACCAGAAACCTCAAGAAGTGGAGAACTCAGAAGGTCATCAAGACACAAATGGAAACCTACAAGGTATAGCTATGACACTTCTTTTTTTGCTACTAAAGATTATGCTTATATGGTAAAGGCAGATAAAGACCCTTCTACATATGAAGAGGCAAAAGGTAAGGAAAATCAGGAGAAAGCTATGCAGGAAGAGTATGATGCATTGATGGAGAATGAGACATGTGATTTGGTTCCTAAACCAAATAGTCAGAAGATCATTGGATGAAAATGGGTCCACAAGACAAAGAGGTATGCAGATGGAAGTGTGTCTAGGTATAAAGCTAGACTTGTTGTGAAAGGGTTTGCTCAGACATATGGTATAGATTATGATGAGAACTATAGTCTTGTGGCAAAAATAACAACCATCAGGACACTCATAGCTATTGCTGCATGTAAAGGTTGGAAATTAAGTCAATTAGATGTGAAGAATGCTTTTCTAAATGGTTATATTTCAGATGATGTTTTCATGGAGCAACCTCAAGGATTTAGAGATGAAAGGTATCCAGATCATGTATGTAAGCTCAAGAGAGCTTTGTATGGTTTGAAGTAGGCCCCAAGGGCATGGAATTATAGACTTGTGAAGTTCTTAAAGGAGCTTGGTTTTCAAGTATCTAAAGCAGATAGTAGCTTGCTTGTCAAAGCAAGTGATGATTGGTTTATTTACATGTGCATATATGTTGATGATATAATTCTTATAGGTACAGATGAGAAAGGCATTCAAAGCCTAAAGAAACAGATGGAGAAAGAGTTCAAGATTAGTGACTTGGGAGACTTGTCATATTTCTTGGGCATGGAGATCTCATACACTCAACATGGAGTGTATGTAACTCAAGAAAGGTATTTGAAGAATTTTTTGATCAAGTTTAGAATGGAAGATTGCAGGGTAGCACCTACTCCAATGGAAGTGAATCACAAATTGAGCAGGTATGGAGGAGAAGGTTTCAAGGACATGAAGCTATATCAAAGTTTGGTTGGTAGTCTGATCTATGCTACATTAACTAGGCCTGACTTGTCATATGCAGTAGGAGTGTTGTCTCAATTCATGCATTGTCCTAGGAAAGAACATTGGGTTGCAGGACAAAGGGTGTTGAGGTACATTAAGGGTACACTCTAAGAAGGTTTGTATTATGGTTTTACATCAGATACAAACATCAAGATATATAGTGATACAGATTGGGCAGGTGATCTTGATGATAGGAGATCAACATATGGATACTTGTGTTATGTGGGAGATAAGTTAATCTCTTGGTGTTCAAAGAAGCAACACATAGTTGTTTTATCATCCACAAAGGCAGAGAACAAAGGTATGGTTGAAGCTGCAAAGGAAGTGATATGGCATAAGACTCTTATAAAGAGTTTTGACATTATTCAGAGTACACCCACTATTCATGGAGATAACATGAGTTCATTGTATTTAGGTGCTAGTCCTGTTTTTCATCCAAGGACTAAACATATTGAGATTCAATATCACTTTCTAAGAGAGAAGGTGATGGATAAGGAGATTGAAGTCATACATACTTCAACAAAAGATCAGATATTTGATATCCTAACCAAAAGCTTGGATGGACCAAAGCTACAGAGATTCAAAGACATGGCAGGTATAAAGAAGATAGAGAAAACCTCAATTGATGATTTAGGGGGAGCTGTTGGTGCAAATCAATCACCAATTGAAGTCTTGAAGTCAAGGACTGAAGAAAATATTAATTTATGAAGCATGAAGAAATTACATGTTCAAAAGATGAAGATTTGTATACATATGTACATTAATTTAGAGATAGCTCATATATACCTTTTGTATGGTTATGAGCTTGTACATATTTGCCTATATATACAAGGAAAAAAGTCAAGGCAGATATGAGAGAGCATGCAAACACCTACGGATGTTAATGTGTCAATAGAGTCCAAAGTAGATTCAAAACCATTTGATGCTACATTATATAGTCAAGTAGTTGGTTATTTAATGTATCTATGTAACACACATCCGGACATTTAGTTTATAGTTTCTCAAGCATCCAAGTTCATGAACAATCAGCTTAAGATTTAGCGGTCATTAGTTAAGAGATATATTTGCAGATATCAAAGGTTTTGTAGGTACTAGTAACATTATGACATTGAAGGGGGGTTGTTGGAAACAATGCCTTCATGTCCACCTACCAAAATATTATACTATATTCTTTGGAATAATTTACAAGTAAGCCACATGGGTAGTGTGGCTAGATCGAAACCCCTTAAACAACCCAGTAGGGATCAAATCCTATCGAGCGTAGCAGCATGATACCGAAAGTGTCTTTCATTGAGTTTTTTTGGAAATGCACAATGGCGGTGTAGTTTTTCACGCGATTGCATTTTTATTTTTGCAAATACTTTTAAATGAAAAGCTAATCAATAGCGGCAAAAACGTTTGTGGAAATTTTATTGTCCTTTTTATGTTTGTCTTTTCTTGGGACTCACAAATGATGGAGAGTGTTAATATCCAAAAGAACAAGTTACTCTTGTAATTAGAGCACCTCTATAACAAGAATAACTCAAACCTTCTCCAAATTTAGAGGATCAATGATCAATTATAAAGATTTGGAAAAATCTGTGGAAGAAATGACTACACATAAAGTCTGCTACACGTTTCTCTCTCATTACCTTATCAATTGTGTAAAGTTTTTTATAAAACTTTGCACAAGGTGTCGCCTACAGTTTGCGCACCTTTTCCAAGTTGAATCACTCCAAAAGATTCAGTATACCTTGAGAAATGACCTCAACAAGTTACCTATGTCTAAAACTGTTCTTCTAAGAAGTCGATTTAGACACCTATAACTTTTAACACTTGGTTCTCTCAATCTAGAACCCGTTTACGAAAATGCTTTTAGCCATACATAGCTTACCTTTCAACTTAAAGATTGAGTACTTGCTTGCTCAAAACTTTACAGTGTGGAAGGAGAACTAACCAAAACATTAACATCAAATTTTGTGCCTCCTGCAACTTCTCATGTTTCCATTTACACATGTAAATGTTCCTACACTCAATCAACTATGGACTTAGACTTTTACAAAAGCATTTCACAAAAGATTTAACACAAAAAGAGAAAACGCAGAAATATCGGGCACAACATTTTCTTCATTTCTGAGAATTTTACAACTGAGTGATGATAGAGTCTTAACTCACTTCTAAGATGTCTAATGACTCATACAACTCCTGATTACTCTATTCTCATGCTCTCTCATACTTGCCCCGACATTTTCATAGTATGTATAGACAAAAATTTACAAGCTTATGACTACTCAAAGATGTAAGTGAACTATCTCTAAATTAATGTACATATGTGTACACATCTTCACCTTCTGAATGTATTCTTCCTTCATGCTTCACAACTTGAATCTTTTCTTCAATCCTTGACTCCAATTCTTCATTAAAACATCAATTGTTGATTGTCCTGCACCAACAGCTCCCCCTCAATCATCAATTGAGGTTTTCTCTATCTTCTTTATACCTGCCATGTCTTTGAATCTCTATAGCTTTGGTCCATCCAAGCTTTTGGTTAGCATATCAGCTATCTGATCTTTGTTGAAGTATGTATGACTTCAATCTCTTTATCCATCACCTTCTCTCTTAGAAAGTGATACTGAATCTCAATGAGTTTGGTCCTGGCATGAAAAACAGGATAAGCAGCTAAATACAATGAACTCATGTTATCCCCATGAATAGTAGGAGTACTCTGAATGATGTCAAAACTCTTCATGAGAGTCTTAAGCCATATCACTTCCTTTGCACCTTCAACCATACCTTTGTACTCAGCCTTTGTAGAGGACAAAGAACTGTGTGTTGCTTCTTTGAAAACCAAGAAATTAACTTATCTCCCACATAACACAAGTATCCATATGTTGATCTCCTATCATCAGGATTACCTGCCCAATCTGCATATCTTGATGTTTGTATCTGTTGTAAAACCATAATACAAACCTTCTTTGAGTGTACCCTTAATGTACATCAACACTCTTTGTCCTGCAATCCAATGTTCTTTCCTAGGGCAATGCATGAATTGAGACAAAACTCCAACTGCATATGACAAATCAGGCCTAGTTAATGTAGCATATATCAGACTACCAACAAAACTCTAATATAGTTTCATATCCTTGAACTCTTCAGCTCCATATTTACTCAATTTGTGATTCACCTCCATTGGAGTAGGTGCTACCCTGCAATCATTCATCTTAAACTTGATCAACAAGTTTCTCAAATACCTTTCTTGAGTCACAGACACTCCATGTTGAGTGTATGAGATTTCCATGCCCAAAAGATATGACAAGTCTCCCAAATCACTGATCTTGAATTCTTTCTCCATTTGCTTCTTTAGGCTTTGAATGTCTCTCTCATTTGTACCTGTAAGAATTATATCATCAACATATATGCACATGTATATGAACCCATCATCACTTGCTTTGACAAGCAAGCTACTATCTGCTTTAGATACTTGAAATCCAAGTTCTTTCAAGAACTTCACAAGTCTATAATTCCATGCCCTTGGGGCTTGCTTCAAACCATACAAAGCTCTCTTGAGCTTGCACACATGATCTGGATACCTTCCATCTCTGAATCCTTGTGGTTGCTCCATGAAAACATCATCTGAAATATAACCATTTAAAAAAGCATTCTTCACATCTAATTGACATAATTTCCAACCTTTACATGCAGCAATAGCTATGAGTCTCCTGATGGTTGTCATCTTTGCCACAGGACTATAGGTCTCATCATAGTCTACACCATATGTCTGAGCAAAACCTTTCACAACAAGTCTAGCTTTATACCTAGACACACTTCCATCTGCAAACCTTTTTGTCTTGTAGACCCATTTGCATCCAATGATCTTCTGGCTATTTGGTTTAGGAACCAACTCCCATGTCTGATTCTCCATCAATGCATCATATTCTTCTTGCATAGCTTTCTCCCAATTTTCCTTACCTTTTGCCTCTTCATATGTAGAAGGGTCTTCATCTATCTTTATCATATAAGCATAATCTTTTGTAGCCAAAAAAGAAGTGTCATAGCTATACCTTGTAGGTTGCCACTTGTGTATTGATGACCTTCTAAGTTCTCCACTCCTTGAGGTTCCTGGTTCATCACACTCAGGATCAAATCTTGGCATTTCGTCAACTTCAACCTGCACTTCATTGTTCTCCTCTTCATCAAATATCTGAACCTTTGATTTACCTTTCTTTTGATTCACAACTTCTTCATCACCTGCATTAATATTGATTGTACCTGCATACCAAGTACCTTGCTCATTAAATGTAACATCCTTAGATACAAGGAATTGTTTTGTGGATGGACTCCACAACCTATATCCCATCAGCTTATCATCATAACCAATAAATACATACTTTTCAGCTTTAGGTTCCAATTTGTGCCTTAATTGTGATGGCACATATGCATGTGCCAAACATCCAAATACTTTGCAATGATCTAATGTAGGTCTCTTACCCCACCATGCCTCATATGGTGTCATACCCTGCAAAGCTTTACATGGTAACCTATTAACCAAATAAGTAGCTGTATTTACAGCCTCAGCCCACAAATAATTAGGGCAATTTTTCTCCTTCATCATTGACCTTGCAAACTCAACAAGAGTTCTATTCCTCCTTTCTGCTACATCATTTTGTTGAGGAGAGTATGTGCAAGTAACCTCTCTTTTTATACCTACATTCCACAAGTAATCACTGAACTCATTAGAAAAATACTCTCCCCCTCCATCTGACCTTAGTCTTTTCAACTTATGACCTGTAATTCTTTCTGCATACACATGATAATGTTTGAATGTATTAAATACCTCTAACTTATCTTTGATCACATAAATAGTGATCCATCTGGTAGCATCATCAACATAAATCACATAATATCTTGAACCATTGATACTGCAATCCTTTGATGGCCCCCACACATCTGTGTGTACCAATTCAAGCTTTTTTGAATACATAAAACCATGCTTGGAATAAGATTGCTTATGAGCCTTACCTAACTGACATGCCTCACATCTGTATGTCATATGTTGACCTGCAACATTAGGCAATCCAAGCACTGAACCATTGTTAATCATATCTTTGATACCTCTTTCATTGAAATGTCCAAGCCTTTTGTGCCAAAGATCTAACTCAGAGATCTTATGTTCTCCATCGGTGAACAAGGCATGACCAACATTACCTTGGATCTTCAATGTGAACAATCTTCCTTTTTTTTTCCTGAAACAATCTGTTTATACCCATTGCTAGGGTCTTCCACAAACACTCCTTCATTAGTGAATCTAACTTCATAACCCTTTTCAACAATTTGTCCTACACTTATCAAATTCTTAGGAATTGTAGGAACATACAAGACCTTACTCAAGAGAGTGCTACCATCCTTGGCCTTCACTGATCCAATTGACTTCACATTGTGCTTTGTATTGTCACATGTTTGAACTACATGATTAGTTACCTTATTTTCCAAATCAATCATCAAAGCTATGTTGCCACTCAGGTGATTGCTACACCCTGAGTCAATGTAGAAGACTCTTTGGTCTTCACTTTGCCTTTCACAAGTTGCATTCATTATCAATGTTGAATCCTCCTTCTGATCTGAAGCATAATTGTAGTAGGTATTGTTGTATTGTTGACTTTGGAATCCTCTACCTGCATTTCTTCCAAAGTAACCTCTACTACCTCTACCTCTGAAATTACCTCTTTGATTTCTGCCACCTCTTCCTCTTGAATTAAAGTTCTGATTATATCCACCATTACTCTGATTATTATGCCAACAATCATTAGTGAAGTGATTTGTCTTACCACAAATCCAGCAAGCCTTGACTCCATCTTTATTACTCCTGCCTCTTCCTCTACCTTTGCCACCTCCTCTTCCTCTTAGGAAGTTGGCTTGACTAGTTGTGCCTTCATCTTCATTTGCTTGTTGCTTCCCTTTGCTATTTTTCTTATTATCCTTTGAATACATTGCATGACCTGTACTCTTGTCACCTTCACCTTTGACATCCTGCTCAAAGGTTAACATATGTCCTAGCAACTGATTTAAGTCAAGAGTAAAATGATCAAGTGATAATTCAGTAGACAAAATGAATGCCTTCCATTTGTCATCACCTCTCAAACCTGCGAGGATTTGCCTTACCAATTTATCCTCCTCAATGTCTTCATCAACTGCTCCTAATGCATCTGCAATGTCCTTCATCCTTGTTACATAGTCTGAGATGGATTGAGAAGCCTTCTTCTTGAAAGTGGTAAATTCTACCCACAAAGATGCCTTCCTTGACTTTGTGGTGTTTTGGAAATGCTCCTCCAAAGCAGTCCATATATCACTTGCACTTTCAAGACCTCTAATGTGAGGTAGCAAGTAGTCATTGACTTCCATATAGATAATGCTCCTAGCTTGAGCCTCTCTCTTCATCCAATTCTTCAAATCTGATAAGTCCTCCCTAGTTGGAACACTAGGATCTCTGAACTGAGGCTTTTCTTCTTCACCTGTGATGTAACTTATCAAGGCTTTGCTCATAAGATGAGCTTCCATCCTCATTGACCATGCTGGATAGTTTTCTCTATCCAACTTCTCTATTTGAAGAGAATCTCTCATCCTTGCTTCTCCTGTGTATTAAATTCTTCAAACTTTATGAGTAACAGATGTACCTTTACTTCGAATGATACTCCTTTTGTCTTCCTTGATGTCATATGACCTCCTTTTCAAGCTTTGTCCTCAAGCTTTCACCTTTTGAACCTTCAGATGTTGAATTCTTTGCACCTGCAGCAGTCGGGATCCTCCTTCCTTCAATTTTGATACTTCTTGCTCTGATACCACTGATCGAGAGTGTTAATCTCCAAACGAACAAGTTACTCTTGTAATTAGAGCACCTCTATAACAAGAATAACTCAAACCTTCTCCAAATTTAGAGGATCAATGATCAATTATAAAGATTTTGAAAAAACTGTGGAAGAAATGACTACATAGAAATTCTGCTGCACATTTCTCTCTCATTACCTTATCAATTGTGTAATGTTTTTGATAAAACTTTGCACAAGGTGTTGCCTATAGTTTTCGCACCTTTTCCAAGTTGAATCACTCCAAAAGATTCAGTATATCTTGAGAAATGACCTCAACAAGTTACCTATGTCTAAAACTATTCTTCTGAGAAGTCGATTTAGACACCTATAACTTTTAACACTTGGTTCTCTCAATCTAGAACCCGTTTATGAAAATGCTTTTAGCCATAGGTAGCTTACCTTCCAACTTAAAGATTGAGTACTTGCTTGCTCAAAAATTTATAGTGTGGAAGGAGAACTGACCAAAACATTAACATCGAATTTTGCACCTCCTACAACTTCTCATGTTTCCATTTACACATGTAAATGTTCCTACACTCAATTCTCTCAGCCTGATCACAATTAGAAACTGAAAATTTGTACAGAGGTCAATCAACTAAAGACTTAGACTTGTACAAAGGCATTTTACAAAAGATTTAACATAGAAGGAGAAAACACAAAAATATCGGGCGCAACATTTTCTTCATTTCTGAGAATTTTACAACTGAGTGATGAGAGAGTCTTAACTCACTTATAAGATGTCTAATGACTCATACAACTCCTGATTACTCTATTCTCATGCTCTCTCATACTTGCCCCGACATTTTTCATAGTATATATAGACAAAAATTTACAAGCTTATGACTACTCAAAGATATAAGTGAACTATCTCTGAATTAATGTACATATGTGTACACATCTTCACCTTCTAAATGTATTCTTCCTTCATGCTTCACAACTTGAACCTTTTCTTCAATCCTTGACTCCAATTCTTCATTAAAACATCAATTGTTGATTGTCCTGCACCAACAACAAAGCTATAAAATAAGGGCCAAGCTCCATATTCTCTCTCTCACACACACACACACACTCTTCATACCTCTTAGCCAAAAAATCTCTTGTATCTAGTTCATCCTCTTTAACCGCATTCATAAGGAATGCAAAGACATCATTAGATAGTTAGAGAAGGCAACCACCTAAAAACTCCTCTACCTTATCTTTTATATTTCCTATATCTTAGAGAGTTCACCATCACCACCCACGTAGTCCTCATTCCCATCGGTTTGCACAGAAAGCTTCCATTTTGTGGGTTTTATTCTCTACATGAAGCCTAACTCTCCCAACTTATCTATCTTCTCTTTGAATATTTTTTTAGAGTATGTATCATTATACATGCAGGTCCCCTTTTTTTACTAGTCTTGTTTCACCCATCATAGGAATTCGCAAAGAGAAAATGTTATGCTTAAATCCCCTCAAGTCTTTGTATAAGCATGCAAAGACATCTCTATATTCTTTAGCAGATTAATCAATTCATGTTTTTCTTCTTTTGAGGGGTCATTGGAAATGTGGGTGCATGATTCTTCCTCACTTTTTTGGGCCACAACTACTTTGTTAGTAGTGTCTTTGTTATGGCAAGATTGTCTTGGCATCACTCCTCTCTTTGACATATCAACTTGGATCTTTCTTTTCTATATTTTTTATTTATTTTTTTTAAGTTGCCTTCAGCTTGAAAAAGAGATTTGTTATCTTCTTTATCATCATGTCAGATTTTGGACTTAGTCCTTTGGGCCTGGTAAGCCTCTTCACATTAGTTGATTGATCATGGGATACCTCAAGAATTTAGAGTTCCTACTTTAGTCAAGTAATTCTTGTGATACTAATAAGGAAGATCAACTATGTGAGGTCAATTCTTTGTGTTCTTTCTTCCAAGTTCAAATTTCTCCTTTCCTCTTCATCACTTCCTTCTCCTCTTCATGTTGTCATACATGCATAATTTGGGTAGTCATGGTTGTACGACTTCCTCTTCTTTGCTTACTAGATCCACCATGAAGAAAGCATACCCATCTTCATCTTGACATGATCTAACGGCACATAGGTTTAAGGTAGCTAATATCTCTACCCAATCATATGCTTCAAAATCTTTGTTGGGGAACTTCAGAAGCATGTAAATGGAATCTTCTATTGCTATGTTGAAGTTACAATCTTCCCATGTTGAGCTTGTTGGAAGTTAGAAAGCATTTCAAGCTTGAGTGTGGGAAAATGCCCCAATTTTCACCTTCCACATCATCCACAATCAAAGGAAGATGATTTCCACAAGTTGGAGGCATCGAATCATGTCTATGAGATGAAATAGTCACCTCGTGATGTGATTCGACCTCACTTTACTCACCACCTCCATCAGATCTAAGCCTTTTCAAACTTTTACGTGTTTGATTCTCAAACAATGCCAAATACTTCTTGAAACAAATGAAGACTTCATCTTTATGCTTCATGAAATAAAGTATTTTCCACCTACTATAGTCATCATGAATGAAACATAGTACCTTGACCCTAACATTGATGGCTCTCTGTTGGGACCCCACACATCTGTGTGTACAAGCTCCAAGTAGTCTTCCTACATGTATCCTCTTTTCTTGAATGGTTGCCTATGTGACTTGCCAAATTGGCATGCTCCAATTTTGTAAATCATGTGTTTCTTGGACACATTTGGGATGCCAAGTGCACTCTGATCCTTGAATATTTGCTTCAATGTCCTTTCAACTATATGTACTAGTCTCTTATGCCATATCTCCAATTTAGATAGGGTTTGGTCCTTATAATTGAAAAGAGCAATATTTCTTGTATCCTCAACTTCAAAGGTAAAACTTCTACCAAATTTCTCACCTTTTGCAATCCTCTTGAAGCCTTGTTGAGGGTCCTCCACATATGCTCCATGCCTTGTGAATCTATCCTATAAACCGTTCTCAACAATCTTTCCAACATTGATTACATTCTTGGTTATTATTGGCACATACAATACCCTGCTCAAAAGATTCATGTTACCATCAGATGCTTTAACATTTCTAATCTTCTTTACTACGTTCTTAATGTCATCACCTGGCTTGGAGCACAGCACACAATACTAAATGTATTACCACTAGAATGTACAAAGATAAATTACTCATTAGGGCAATAGGAATATATACAACGGGGCGGGAAAAACCTCCTAAAGAGGAAAAAAAGTACCCCGGAAGTCCGAGTGTGTTCACACACATCCCTACCTAAATATATCAACAAATCCCCCTTGAGAGTGATGGAGTGAACAGGGAGCTGGCACTCAAGTATAAGGAAGTGCCAACCTATGTTGAATCAATCAACATAAGGAAGTAAGCCCAAAGCTTTGTGGAAAACTTCAAACTTCTCCCTAGGCATAGCCTTTTTGAAAAGGTCTACAATGTTCTCCTATGTGGGCACATATGCCAAACTGATCTCTCCGGTAGAGAGCCTCTCCTCGACATAAAGATAATGCACCTCAATGTGCTTAGTGCGAGCATGGAACACAGGGTTCCTTGCAACTATCAATGCGCTCTGACTATCGGTGAAGATGGTGGCGGCAAAAGACTTACCAAAACCCAAATCAACCATAAGGTGTCTTAGCCACACAGACTCAAAAGTCCCTATGAAGGATGCCCAATACTCAGCCTCACAACTAGAAGTGGCCACAGTAGGCTCCTTCTTGCTTAACCAAGATATGCATGAGCTAGCAAGCATGAAGCAAAAATCACAGATGGACACATGAGTGTCATAGAAACCAACCTAGTCAAAGTTAGAAAAATCATGTAAATTTGGCAATAGTGATCCCCCCTTGGGATAAAACAATCCAAGTAGCGGAGTACCACTCAAGTAGCAAAAGATGCACTTAACCACCTACCCATGCTTGACACCTCGGCAATGCATAAACATCCTCATTTGTGAGATAAGGAATTGAATATCTGGTTGATTAATGCATAAGTAAATCAAGCATTAAATAGCTTGTTGATAGAGAACAACATCAAATGCATCTCTAGCATCATGAAGACTCAATTGTAAACATGTCTCCATAGGACTGGAAATAGGTTTGCAATCTTCAAGGCCAAAATTCTACAATAATGTTTCAATATATTCCACCATCAACTTGCATAAACTGAATGCCCAAATAATGATGCGAATGCCCAAAACCAAACATCTCAAATGAGGCATGCAAATCAGCCTTAAAATCAGCAATATGCTTCTCATGAGGACTAGTGAGCAGCATGCCATCAACATACACAATAATAATCAAAAGCATATCATTTGCATGCTTAACATTTAAGGTGCTCTCAGTTGGACTGTCTTCAAAACCATGTGCAATCAGGTAGGCATGTATCTTTTCATACCAAGCATGTGGTTCTTGTTTCAAACCATATAATTCCTTTTTCAAGCTACAACTTAGTTTTCATGCCCTCTCTGCACAAAGCCATGAGGCTAGAAAACATACACTTCATCATGGAACTCACCATTCAAAAATGTAGTTTTAATGTCCAACTGATGTACATTCCAGCCATGATGAGCTGCAAGTGCAAAGATGCTACAAACAGTAGCCATTTGGTAAGTAGGAGCAAAGGTCTCATCAAAATCAATGCCTCTTTCTTGAGCATAACCCTTTGCAACAAGTTTAAGCGTCTCGAAGTCTGCTACAGGTCTAGCAGAACTTGTCTGGGCAGTTCCACTCAACTTTTTGAGATACAGTCAATTTTTTACATCAAGGTATTTTAGTCACCGGCCATGGCTGAAAGCAGTGATGTATACGTATGTTGGCTGTTGAGGATAAGTTGGATGGTACCAACTACCCATTATGGGCTTATATGATGCGATATGTACTGGTTGCAAAAGGATTGTGGAACATTGTGCAGGGTGTTGAAAGACGTCCTGTTACACCTGTAACGACAGGTACTGCAAATACAGGTGTTGGAGCTGATGAAGATGGTGTCGAAGATGATATTCCGCAGATTCCTATTCGTGCTGCTATTTCTATTGCATCTACTGCAGAGCAGATTCGTTGGGATGGCAGAGATGCCCAGGCACATGCATTGATAGCTTTGTCTGTCAAACGTGCCATTATTCCTCACATTCGCTCTTGCAAAACAGCAAAGGATGCTTGGGATACACTTACCACTTTGTACCAGGCTAGGAATGAGGCTCGTATTGCTTACCTCCGAAAATAGTTGGAGAGTGAGCACATGAATGAAGGTGATTCTATGGACAGTTTTCTTACAAAGATCAAAGACCTGAAGGAACAATTGATTTCTGCTGATGAGGTTATACCAGATAGCTCACTTGTGCAGACCGTTCTGAATGGTCTTCCTGATTCATATCAGAGTTTTGCCTCCACTCTTCGGTTGATGATGAAAGGCAATCCGAATGCCTTGTCATTTGAGGAATTAGTCTCTGTTTTGTTGCAGGAAGATCAGTCCAGGCAGAACAGGTCCATTATGCGTGTTGCAGATGAAGCTTTCCTGGCTAGTCAAAAGGGCAAAGGAAAATGGAGCTCTTCTACTAGTAAGCAGAAATCTGCATATGCTGCACAATCGAAGAATCAGGATAAAGATGAGAAGAAATCAAAAAAGCAAAAATTGTTCTGCAAGTACTGTAAAGGAAATGATCATATTATAAAGAACTGTCCAAAACTGGCTGCTAAAGAGGCAAAGAAGAAAGAGGCTGGAATGGTTGTTGTAGAGGCCTCTACACCAAAAACAGAGTCTGCAAATCTTGTGCAGGAAGAAGAATGGGCGTTTACTACTGTCTGCAGTTTTGACCCATCTTCTCATGATCAGTGCATGTCTGCAGTAGACTCAGATGTTTGGTACTTTGACAGTGGGGCGACCAAACATATTACCTTGCAGTGCAGTTTCTTCTCTTCACTCGAGCCTGCCCCTACAGGGAATACTGTCACATGCGCCAATAACTCCTCTTATCCTGTTATGGGAGTTGGTAAGATCATTCTGACTACTGCTGATGGTAGTTCTTTCACTTTGTCAGATGCTTTATTTGTGCCAGGGATCAAAAAGAACCTGTTATCAGTTTTTGCATTAGCCAAGATTGGCTTGGTTGTGAAATTCGTTGATGACAGGTGTACAATCCATGATCTCTCAAATGGCGATGTGATTATTGCTTCTGGCATTTTATGTCGTGGGCTGTATAAGCTCATAGACTATGAAAGATTTGTGAATGATTCGGCATGTGCAATTCATGATTCTCAGGCTATGTCAGATGCAAAGCTTTGGCATGCACGCTTTGGTCATCTGAATTTTGCTAGTTTGTTACGCCTGCAGAAATCTGAAATGGTGTCTTCTTTGCCCAAACTTGAGGCACCTGGAAAACATGTTTGTGAAGGCTGTATTTTGGGCAAAATGCAGCGTTCTTCCTTTCGAAAAGATGGTTCAGTTCGGGCTACGCAGAAATTGCAGCTTGTACATAGTGATGTTTGTGGTCCTATGCAGACACCCTCTTTTGGAAATTACCTTTACTTCGTGACTTTCATTGATGATTTTTCCAGGCATGCATGGGTATATCCACTCAAAGCAAAGTCCGAAGTGTTCATGTGCTTCAAACAGTTTTTGGTTTTGGCTGAAAATCTGTCAGCATGTAAAATGGGCACCCTCCGTTCTGATCGAGGGGGGGAATATATATCTTCAGATTTTAATGCATTTCTGGATGAACGTGGGATAAAACACCAATGTACAGTGTCGTATACACCTCAACAGAATGGAGTTGCTGAATGAAAGAACAAGTCACTCATGGAGATGGCGAGGTGCATGGTCAAAAGTCAGGCTTTACCACATAGTTTCTGGCTTGAGGCTGTCATGTGTGCAACATATGTACTGAACAGGTGTCCCACTAAAGCGTTGTAGTCTATCACTCCATATGAGGCTTGGCATGACCGCAAGCCATCTGTTGCTCATCTGCGTGTTTTTGGTTGTTTGGCATATGCATTAGTGCCTGAACAACATCGCAGAAAATTGGATGATAAGGCAGTAAAATGTATTTTTGTTGGGTACAGTTCTGAAAGTAAAGGCTATCATCTGTATCATCCACAGACTAAATGCATTCTGGTTAGTCGTGATGTTGTCTTTGTGGAAGATGCTATTCAGCCATTGCTTTCATGTACTAAGGAGACATCTATTACCTCCAAAGACATGTATGATACTTTGATGCCTCTTTTTACAGGTGGACAGGCTAGTGCTGGTCCTAATGAGGCAACTTCTCAGCCTTTGCAGGTTTCATATGATGATGCAGATCATTCCATTTCTGATGCAGATCTACATGATGCACTTGTTGATGAGAGAGTTGATATTGAGCAGGCAAAAACTATGCCAAAATGGCTGGTGCAGACTTTGCGTGACAGCAAATTAGATGCACCTTTGTCATATCGTACTCGTTCAGGCTCTCATAGTGCCTCCTTTGCATCAGATTGCTATGCTATGGCTGCATCTAGTCTCTGTGATGAGAATGAGCCTGTTTCTTTTGATGAAGCACAAAATTCAGAAAATTGGATGGCTGCTATGCAATCTGAATATGATGCTATAATGAAGAATGGTACATGGTCTTTATGTGACTTACCTCCTGGCAAGAAGGCCATTGGCACTAAGTGGGTATAGAAGCTGAAGCGTAAACCTGATGGTACAGTTGACAGGTATAAGGCTAGGCTTGTTGCAAAGGGTTATGCACAGGAAAGAGGCATTGATTTTGATGAGACCTTTGCACCTACATGCCGTATGACTACTGTTTGGAGCATTTGTGCACTTGCAGCCCATCATGGTTGGAATGTACATCAGTTGGACATTAAAACAGCATTTCTGAATGGTGACTTGCATGAAGAAGTGTATGTTTTTCAGCCCCGTGGCTTTGTGCAGAAAGGGCATGAAAACCAGGTTTGCAGGTTAAAGAAGGCATTATATGGTTTAAAGCAAGCACCACGTGCTTGGTATGAGAAGATACATGCCTATCTGATTGCACATGGTTTTGAGAACAGTCCAACTGAAAGCACCTTATATGTTAAACGTGCTAATGATGTGCTTCTGATCATTGTTGTCTATGTTGATGACATGCTGCTCACTGGTCCTATTGAGACACATACTGCTGATTTTAAGGCTGATTTGTATGCCTCATTTGAGATGTCTGATTTGGGGCATTTGCATCACTATTTGGGCATTCAGTTTATGCACGTTGATGGTGGAATGGCTTTGTGTCAAACGAAATATATTGACACATTATTGCAACTTTTTGGCCATGAAGACTGTAAGCCTATTGCCACTCCTATGGAGACAGGTTTACGATTGAGTCTTCATGATGCTGGAGATGCATTTGATACTGTTCTCTATCAGCAAGCTGTTGGATGCTTGATTTACTTATGCATTGCTCGCCCAGATATTCAGTTTGCTGTCTCACAGATGAGCAGGTTTATGCATTGCCCAGGAGTCACGCATTGGAAAGCGGTTAAGCGCATCTTTCGCTACTTGAGTGGTACTCGGCTTCTTGGGTTGTTTTATCCCAAGGGGATCACTACCCCCAGATTTGCATGCTTTTTCTGACTCAGATTGGGCTGGTTGCTATGACACTCGTGTGTCCACCAGTGGTTTTTGCTTCATGCTTGGTAGCTCATGTATATCTTGGTTGAGCAAGAAGCAGCCTACTGTGGCCACTTCCAGTTGTGAGGCTGAGTATAGGGCAGCTTTCACAACGACTGTTGAGTGTGTGTGGCTCAGACGCCTTATGGCTGATTTGGGTGTTGGCCAGTCTTCTGCCACCACCATCTTCACTGACAGTCAGAGCGCATTGGCAGTTGCGAGGAACCCTGTGTTCCATGCTCGCACTAAGCACGTTGAGGTGCATTATCACTATGTCAGGGAGAGGTTCTCTGCTGGGGAGATCAGCTTGGCATATGTGCCCACGCAGGAGAACATTGCAAACTTTTTCACGAAGGCTCTACCTAGGGAGAAGTTTGAAGCTTTCTGCAAAGCTTTGGGCTTACTTCCTTTTGTGGAGTGATTTCCACATAGCTTGGCACTTCCTTATACATGAGTGCCAGCTCCTTGTTCACCGCATCACTCCCAGGGGGGATTTGTTGATATATTTAGGTAGTGATGTGTGTGAACACTCTAGGACCGCCGGGGCACTTTTTTCCCTCTTTAGGAGGTTTTCTTTCCCCCGGCTTGTATATACGCCTATTGCCCTAATGGGCTACTTATCTTTGTGCATTCTCTAGTAATACATTCAGTATTGTGTGTTTGTGCTCCAAGCTTCTTCTTCCTCCTTGTGCTGTTCGCGTGCTTCCGCAGATGTCTATCTCCAACAAGGAAAATATATTTTTTGATCGGCCATTCTTTAGGAGCACTACCAAAGTCGGTGGCAAACCTTTTTTTCTAGATCTTTGAGAGGGTCTCACCTATTATAGCATTTTGCAATGTTGAGGAACAATCAATCGCTTCACCCAGAAGCACTCGCTTCTAGTTGATTTGTATCAGTAGTAATATGATTCTTCCAAGGGTCCACGAAGCTGACATCGACTTGGGACAAGAAAAAATGATGTGGCCCAAGTCCTCAGTGCCATGAATGGAAGGTTTACAGCACGAAAGGGCTTTGTAGATTTTGTTAGCTTTTACATTGGTCCAAATTCTCGAGTAGAGGATTTGCCACATAAGAACTAGTTGTTTAACATATATGAGAGGATTCCAAAGGGATTGGGACTTAAAATCCCACCTAAACTCAACCAATCGAGACACCATCTCCTATCATGAATGACATGAAAGTCCCTTATCAGAGATTTGACTATTGATTTTAATATTCCCCATAATTTTATTACTCTCTATTGTTTGTGTGCCAATGGTCTAGCAAAAAGTATTTACAAATCACTGTTAACCATGTTGAAGAAGTGAATTCAACTTTCACCTGAGAGATGGGACCAGTTCCTACCCTCTATTTTATGGGCTTATCATAGGACCTATAAAGTTGCTACTAGATTTAGCCCCTTTAAATTGGCTTATGGTGTTGAAGCTATTGCATCCATGGAATTAGTTGTTCCCAATCTACGCATTGCTATTGACCCTAAAATTCTTCCTGAACACTCGATCTATAATCACCTCAATGCCATTCACACTTTGGATGAAGATCGGTTTACTAGTTTTCTCCTGATGCAAGAGCTACAAATTCGACAGGCTCGTACCCATGAAAGTTTCTTGAAAACCCCTGTCTTTAAGGTGTGACAATTAGTTCTAGTTTACAATTCTAAGGCTAATCATACGGTCAGAAAATTTAAGGTTCGTTGGTGTAGCCCTTATCACATTTTGGTGCAAATTGCTCCGACTACTTTTTGGTTGGAAACTATCACCGAAGAAACTTTACGCAGTCCCTTGAATTGATCTAAATTACGAATGTTTCATGTTCACACTGCTTCATAACCACTTTGAGGTGGCTACTTTACACGCTTGCCCTCAAGGTTTCATCTTGCATTCTATTCCATGCATTCCATTCCATAAGTAACAAGTGTAATGGTTCGTATTATGATATGTTAGTTTTGGCGGCACTTAATATTTTGATTGCATTCACTGTTTTCCTTCATGCATGCATCCTTGGTCACCATTGCTCTTCACCTATTTTTATCCACTTATCTTTCTTTCTCACGTTTACGGTGTTCTACACTATTTTCACATGTATTCACTAGCTTGTTATTGCTTACTATATGTTTGCTGCTTGCTAGCTACTCTGCAATTGAGACCTTGCCTCAACTGGCTCATCTCGATGATTCCATGGCCTCAAAGCTCACCGGGTACTTTCAAGTATGCACGCTCTTGCAGTATGCCTAGTTGTCGTGGCATTCTATTCCCCCTCACCCCTATACAAACACCTTAGTATGTGCCATAGTTGATTGCCCCGCCTCTGCTTCCACTTAGCTTGTCATTGCACCCTAGCTCACTACCATTATGACAATTGACATTGTCACTAATAGGCTCCGTCTTTCCAAGACCTGTTGTACCGAAGCCACCAACCTTCCCCATGCCACCATGAATGAACTTTTCCCCTACCATTCCTCCAATGAATATGCTATTATGTGTCAACCGCCACTAGAGTGCCACGCTTTACATTTTCTAGTAGTTACTCTTAACCTCCAGAAATGATCGTATGACATCTCTTGATCGGTGTACTCTCACATCCATTTGTTTGCCTCTGAAACTATCAATTCAGCAACATTTTATTTTTGACGGATCCACAAGGAATGTCAAATGTTTATCAAGCAGTTAGGCAAAGGTGAAGTCCCTCGTACCTTCCTTTCACATATCATTTCTTTCCTTTACCCGATCTTCTAGCCGTTGCACCCTCAGCCCTCGCTCTTCCTCTAGCACCCTCGGCTACACCTTCTTCAATGGGACAAGGTGGCTATTTTGATTCCTAGTCCTTCCATCACCTTGGTAATTTCTTCTATGCTCCATACTCTTCTTGATCGCATTGTGGAGATGACTACTTTCGATACTGTGAAGAAGGATCAACTGCCCCAAAAACAACCTGTTCTTCTTTTGGTCATTCCTATTGTCCCTTCTTGTCCCATCAAATCCTCGGAGGCCGAACCCATCCATGAAGCTATTGCTGAAATAACTCCATCGGATTCACCAACTTATTGTCCTTCTACCACCACCTTCAATCAACCCTCCTCTAAAGATCTCATAATATGCAAACATGATGCCCCAACAATTCCCACTCGCCCCTCTATCCAGTTGGGTATCATATCTGAGTTTGCTAAGGAAGAATTAGCAAAAGTAGGGCAATATCTAGTTCAGGCTGCCAATCATATTCAAAGGAGTTTCGAGTTCAAGAAACCAATATTCAAAAGGATTTCCAAGAGAAAATGGACATGCGAGAGGATGATATCTCACACTTGCAGGGTGAGATGATGAAATATCAGGCTCAAGAGTTATGAGTGCAGCAAAAGCTTACAAACAAATAAAGTGAATTAGAGGCTTTACGAAAGGAGTTGGCCAAAAAATAAGAGGCATTAGCAAAAGTAAGTTTGCTGCTAGAAGAACAAACTAAAAAGGCTAATTTGTTGGAGAAGACCTGTACCATACTCATAAGTACTATGCAAAAAATGGATGAAGAGCTTAAGCAGATAAAGGCTAATCTATTTGATGATGATAACAAACTCCATGACACTATCAGATAGACTCTCACTCGGCACAAAGAGCTGGAAGCGACTCAGAGTGAGCAGCAATCCTTTTTCAATACGACGAAGTGGCAAGCAGCGCAGATATAGCATATGGAGGATATCTTAAATAACAAAGCTGCTAAAATGAAGCAGGTGGAAGCTACTATCAAACAACACAGAGTCCGATGTCAAGTGGCTCTGTAGAATGACATCTACCTTCATGAATCATTTTTGGAAGCACAAAGTCAGCAGTTGCTCACTCAAGCTGTAAAAGATAGCAATTCAAGTTCTAAAGCCTAGCTGCTGGATGCAGAAGTAATTAAGAAATTATTAAAAATTTTAGAGAATAAAATTAAGACAAGCTTTGAGGAAGCATGTGCTCTGTCCTTACAAGAAATAACAAATGAATACTATTTTAACTAGGGTCGAGTCCATTGTGCATGCTACTGTTAGGCAGCATGGTGAGACAATAATTATTTTTTGTAATTCTTTAATTTTCGATGAAGGGACTTACCAAAGCATTATAACCTTTCATCTATCTATTAATGAAACAAACATTTTGATGAGAGAAGAAAAGAAGCAACAAGTCGGTGTGACTTGGTCGGCCTACAGATTCTGGATCCAGAGACATTATCTTCACTTTCGTGCATTCTATTCCTTTTGTTACTTGGTAATGTAATTTTGTGGGATACGTTCTGGTGAAATTAGTTTACAAGTGATTTTGTACACATGATAAAGTCCTAAGCAGTATCACTAATAATTTATGCCATAAGGAGTGACAAAATTCATGGGAGTGTTAAGTTAATTGTGTGAAGTCTGCAAGTACATTATTGATATTGTGTTCAATTGTAATCTGTAAGTTGTAATGGAAAATTAATATAGTCTGCACTTATCTGTATGATTGCCACCCAAAAACCCTTTCCATAATTCCTATTTTCTGGTTGTAAGCTGTCAACAGAGAGACAGAGCCATTAACGTAGGAAAGTTATAAAAATCCTCACTCGATTAAAAATATGCATGGAACATTATCTTCTTTACCTGTTTGACTATAACTTAGTACTTATGTGATTTTACCAACGCCTGAAAACTCCTATGCATTGTGATGAGAATTGCTTACTATTTCTCTTTTTGCCTAATGGATCAATGACTACCATATATACTGATATCTCGCTTCATATTTCGGTTCTCGTTGATTAGAAACGTTTACTACTGACTAACATATTTATATACACCATTCCCAAATGAATGAGACCTAAACAATATCGAAGCCAAGGTTTTGATAACATATTTATATACACCATTCCCAAATGAATGAGACCTAAACAATATCGAAGCCAAGGTTTTGATAAGTATTTTATTTGTTTACCGGGCACATTCATGTTCTAGATAGGAGAGTTTTCTGAGATCATTGTCTGTTTTGTTATAAAAATCCTCACTGGATTAAAAATGTGCATGGAATATTATCTTATTTACCTGTTTGACCATAACATAGTAATTATGTGATTTTACCCATGCCTGAATACTCCTATCCATTGTGATGAGAATTGCCTACGATTCCGCTTGTTGTCTAATGAATCAATGACTACCATGTATACTTTCTAAATAAGGATTGTTATAGAATCAATTCTAATGAGGCTTTGAAATACAAGCTTAGTGGTTGATCTTTTCACTGAAATCGATCAAAATATTTATCTGCCGAATGGATTATTATGGAAACCTATCTATATATAATCAAAGCTTCAATTTAATCTTACTTAGCGTAAATTTATGACCATCTATGCTAAGATTAATCACTTAAGATTAAGTAACGAAGTATTTTTCCCAAATCCCTTCTATGCTGAGATTAATCACTTACAATTAAGTACCGAATGTAGGTAGGTTTAGCATTTTTTCCAGTACTCTTGCTAGTTTATCCTAGGATCCATATCACTCGATATAATTTACAAACCCTGTTTTTTTATGCAATGCTAGAATTTTTTTCAGACATAATAATGGGGTATAGGAATTGTAATGAAAAGAGCCCTCAACTTTTATCTCCCCTCAAGTGTGAGTTAGATTCTACTAAAAATTTTTTCCAAAGGAAATCAGTCTATATAAATAGTTCACTCGATACGAAATCTTCATAGTTATAGTATTCCCTAACCATAATTCCATTTCCCCTATATTAGATGTCACATACAAGGGGTTAGTTTTATTCACATGCAAATGTAATTTAGGGCCGAAAAGGCTATGCAAGTCTCCACTATTTTAAATGTTTTATATACTAGTCATGTCACCGGATAATAATTCTTTTTGGACTCATTCCCTTCTAAATGGTATTCCCATGTTTTGAGAGGACGTATAAAATTAATCTTATATGGACATTTAATAATTACTGACATAGCACTTAGGAATATATTTCATAAAGAAATTAATAAAACTCCCTTGAAATATTTCTAGCTAGTCAAAATATACCTAATCTAGTCTCAATATACATACATACATACGTACATACATACTAACTTTCTTACTTACTTCCTTACATACACACTTACATACATAGAAACATACATACATACATACATACATACGTATTTACATACATACATACTTACATACATACATATTTATTTACATACATACTTACTTACTTTCTCACTTACTTCCTTACATACATACATGCATAGATACTTACATACATAGATACATACATACATACATACATATTTAGATACATACTTACTTACATACATATATACAAATATACATGTATACATGTATACATATATACTTACTTATTTACTTACATACATACATACATACATACTTTATATACATAAGTACATATGTACATACAAACATACATATATACATACATATATACTTACTTACTTACCTGCTTACTTACTCACCTACTTAGTTAGTTACTTACTTACTTAATACTTACTTGCATGCATAGGTTTCTTACAGCATGAAATATATTAACCTAGGTTTCAGTATTATCTGAATAGCAAGCCGAACTACAAAGTAATGTGGCAATGGGAGAATTGTTAGAAAAAGAAGAGGGACGTGCGAACGGATATATGGAAAGCTACAAAGTAATGCAAAAACCTTGGGTTGATAACTTGGGCTGAATTAGAGCTAGGATTCTATTATTTATTAGCCAAGGTTTTATTATTTATTACACTTTTTTATTGAAATTAATTCATTGTTTATGCAAAATTACTGATGTATGTATTTCGTAGCATGGTCGATCATAGTACACCATGCTATTATAGTGATACAAAGCTCCAAGAGATATTATCCCACACGAATCCTACACAGATTCAACTCGCATCATAAATGTATACCTCATATATTGGCTTGACTTCTTGATTCCTTCACCATCATACCCTCTTGTGGACCACCTATAGGGAAGGTGACATCTATAAGCGAGGGAACACCTTTGGATATCGGACATCCACAACTTTATGATGGGTCCATATCTTGAGTGCCTCATAGATATGATCGATCATCTAGAGCCTCATGAGTAATAGGTAGCTCATCATGTGAAGGATGAGGTATACATTTAGGTGGTGATCAATATTTTGGTGGTGATGATGCATCTACAATAGCATGATCATGTCATTGTTATAGCTAGCTACTCTAAACATAACTAGCACATCTTGCGGTGCACATGAGCATGAAAAATTCAAGCTATATAGATGTGATGGGGGTGGATTTTTCAATATGTATAGAGTTATCATAGCTATGCACCTAATATATTACGAAGGCTTAGTGAGAGAATGTTGTGTCACTACATGTGTCTAATGAGTAGATCCCTTGGGTTTTTAATGTGTCAAACCCTTGGGATTTATTGTTTATTTATACCTATTTGAAGGTTCTTGAACCTTACAGTTAAATCTTTAAGGTTGAGTACCTTAGGCTTGGTTGGAAGCTTCTTCTAGCCACTTGACCCATATGTGAGAGCTTGGAGGGACTTCGTTTACAAGGCATGTGATTTTATGTGCTTTGCTAAGCTTCAAAACCATGTGATCACTCTAGGGACCCATGTGATGGAAGGTACACGTCTCCTTATGGTTTAATTATACCCTTCAACTTGGAGATATATATTCATCAAGTTGTTTTGGTGGATACATGAATCTCATATCCGGGAATGCAAGCTTACATGAGTCACTCACAAGAAAATGCTCTTTCAAAGTTGAGGGACCTTTTCTGAGCTTCATGTCTATGCACACACAGATGAGACAAAATTGAAAGCAAGCCGGCAAAGGTGTGTGCATGTGACACCAGCTGAAAATTCACATGGCTTCTATGTCGAAGTTAAACCTCAATACAAACAGCCACCGGCATGCTAAAGCCTGATACCTGATACCTGAGAGTCCAAGGACTTGATGTCTTTGTCTTTTCTTTTTAGAGGGCTTTCCACATGGTCTTTTGAAGTGATAGGAGTTAGAAATGGGCACAAATAAACCCGCAAGCCTCATAGAGCTTGATGACAAGGGTTCTCTTTTTCTTGCCAATAACATGTCCATACATGCCACCAAAACCAAATTCTCAAGGTTCATAGAAGAAGAGGGGAACAAAGCCTAGGAGTGGGCTCCTCATGTGCATGCAAATTGCTTTGGCAGATAATGAAGATAAACTCAGAGCAAGCTGGTCCAAAATGGAAGATTGAAGAGGAGCCATCTCGCGACGAGGCCAAATGTAGGGGAATGTGTTCGCATCGAGTCGGGATGCACTTAGCTAGACACTCAAGGATGCATCCAACTGCTAAGCTGATGTGCCCATGGAGGTAGGCTGAAGTCCCCAAGAGGAACCTGGTCATGGCCATTGCCATAGTTAGATGCCACTAGGAGACATTTCGATGTATGTGTAAGGTGGAAGTGTGGAGGATATTGCACTCAAACCAAAATCTTGCCCAAGAGGTTGAAGCTACTTTGCCATGAAGAGGAAGATCCAGATGAAGCATGAGCTCACCTCGCTTGATGTCTTTTGAATCATGTAGGAGGGATCCGCTGAAGGGCGAAGTCTCCTCGCAACACAAAATTTTACTTTGCAGAGATGGGCATGAGCGAATCAAAGTGTGCACTCACCTCATGTACCTAAGCCTTTCCAAAGGGGCATGAGCTTGCCGAAGCAGAGGCTTGGACCAAGCTGAAGGTGGGCTTGCTTATGAAGCCAAGCCGGCCAAAGCACAATTTAAGCTCACTTAGATGAAGTGCTCGACAAAGAGGCATGGACCGGCTGAAGCGCAAAGGCCAGCCCGCATGGTGTTTCTTGTTGCCTATCAGCATGGACTGGCCAAAGCATGAGTCCAACTCACACGATGTCTCATTTGCTTATGGACATGGTCCGATCTCATTTGCTTATGGGCATGGTCCGATCGAATCACAAGCCCTACCTGCGTGATGCCTTGCACTTGAGAGATGAAGCAAGGGCTAGCCAAAGCATGGACACCACCTGCATTGTTTACCTCGAATCGATATGCAAGGAGAAGGGGGTCTGCCAAAGCATGCACCTACCTTGAGTTGCTCACCTTGGTAGATGAGGCAGCCATCTGAAGATTGCACTCACCTCATGAGGGATGGAGTATGACTTAGGGAGCTCCATGACTTTCTACCACAAAAATGATGAAGGGTAAGACCCGTGACATCTCACCCTAGCCCACATTGCCAAGTTGACTACGAGGGATAGGCCGAAGCCGTTCTGTTCCACCAACCACAGGTTGCTCACATACCCGACTTATACATGCCAAAAATCTCATGTTCACCATTGCCAAGCTTCACGCATAGTAGCCAATGTGTTCCATGTTCCATCACACCACCACAGACACCCTCAAGAAGGGAGCTCTGATACCAAGTGTTATGAAGAGACCTGTAGATAAACGGGGCCGGCCTCAACCCCAAGGTGATCACCCATGGAGCGCAACACCTAGTGTGGGCTTTCATAGTTAGGTAGACTTTGTTGCGAAGGTATTATCCTTTCACAACAACGATACATGCATCTCTCTCCTTGGTACGGGCTTTGATAGTTAGTTAGACTTTGTTGTGAAGGTATTTTCCTTCCATAAGGGATCCAAACAACTTGTAATCTTTATGTACGTAGTGGTTGAGTTTCTGATAACCTCTTGTATTTGATTAGAACCATAGTACTTTTGGTTACCTGCGGGTGTCTTTTGGGGGGCTCGTATTGAATATCTATATTGACACCTTATGGTTGTAAATCTTGTTTTCATCATAAAACTAATGGTCTAGATTAAACTCTAATGACTTAAACTACTTTGTTAAAAGACGAGGATTCTGAATACAGTTTCCAGAGAATTGATTAGTACTTTGTTACGGATGTGTCAAACCTGAATAGTTGGTCTTCCAGACAAAGAATGTGATCTTAATTGTTTCATAGTTTGTATCGTTTGTAGTCTAATCCATAGCCGGTTTTTAATCGAGTACTATACAAATGCTTTACTACCTTCATAATATGTTCGTGACTATGATTTCTTCACACCCTAAAATGATATCACACCGTTGAAAGGACTTAACTATCTGCTTTGGATTCTAATTGAACAGTTTTCGTTTTGATCATAAGAAAGGTTGAATCATTAACGGATAGTTGTAAATGTGTTGATCCAGAAAGAAACTTTTTCGTGCTCACATTATTAATGACTATCATATTCATATACATCATTCCCAAATGAATGAGAACATGTAAGCCAAGATTTTCATTAAGAATTTATTTGTTTACCGGGCACATTCATGTTACTGACATAACTATGGACATTTAATCATTACTGATAACACTTAGGAATATATTTCTTTAAGACATTAAAAAACCTTCCTTGAATATTTGTACCTAGTGAAAATATTCCTATTTTGGCCTCATTTTAATCATCAAATAAAAAGAATTCATTTAAGCCTTACCTAATATAATGTGTACCTTACTATTGTCCGGACTATGTTTCTTGACACAAAAGATAATAGGGTAATCCTCTAGAAAGTCAAAAGGATTGTTACGTACTAGAAAATATACGGTCAAGTTACATGCCCGAAAAGAAAGAATGTATAGTTCCTCGAAAGGAAAGCTATAGAATGAGATTGTTGAATAATTATGCTCCATCTTTGAGGTTTGTAGAGGAGGTACTGGGATATCTACTTCTAACAGGGGCCAATGCCTCTTTTCCATATACTAAGCGAAATGGACTCTCACCAGTGGTTCCCCTTCTTGTAGTTCTGAATGCCCAAATTGCACCGATCAATGCTTGTGGCCAAAAGCTTTGATGATCGAAGGATAATTTGCGAAGCAATCCAATCAAAATCTTATTGGAGCTCTCTGCTTGGCCATTTGCCCTTGGATAGTAGGCACATTACGTTTTATGAAAAACCTTGTACCTGTCGAATATAAATTGGAGCAATTGATTTACAAAATGTGTGCCTCTATCACTAGTGATTTCCAATGGGCAACCAAATCTTGAGAAAATACATTTATACAAGAACTTACCTACTGTTAACGCCCTGCAGTCCACAGTAGCTTTAGCCTCTATCCATTTAGTTGCATAACATGTGGCCATCAAAATATACTTCTTAACCCCAGGTTGACCAATTGGACTAATTGGTCCTATGAAATCAAGACCCCATCGTTCAAATGGGAGCCATCCTGTAGATATGACTAATGGTTGGAAATTCAATCTGGTTGGCGTCGGAGCACATTTCTGGCAAACGTGGCATTTTTTAGCAACTTGATCGCATCCTTATAAATATGAGGCCACCATAGTCCCTTGTGGATGATTCTGTGGGCCAATTCTTCCCCCTTTAGATGTCCTTCACTGTGTGCATCCTCTAGCAAAAGATTTACCTCCTCTGGATAGACGCACTTTCTCAATATATCATCCTGACAGTATTTATATAAATTTCCACTTATAAGTGAATATGCCTTGGCTTTCAGGAGTAATCTTCTCTTTTCTATAGGTGTCAAGTGTTCTGGGAGTTCCCCAGTAGTGAGAACATGGAGAATTCCATCATACCAATCAGTTCGAATTGCTACTAGGAAGAGATTGCTATCCACAGTTCATCATTAATACCTGTTGCTTTTTCGCTCATTGCAGTCCTGGACACTTGATCTGCCATGTAGTGCTCTTTTCCTGGCTTAATATGGATATCAAAATTAAATTCTTGAAACAGGAGTAACCATCTCCAAATCCTTCCAGCTACTCTAGGCTTGTTTATCAAGTACTTCAAGGGCTGATGGTCAGATATAACTATAAAATGTACACCAAGGAGATAATGTCGAAACTTCTGAAGAGCAAATACAATAGCCAAACCTTCCCTTTCCGTTGTATTGTAATTCCTTTCGGCTTGGTTGAGTAGTCTGCTGGCATAGGAGATAGGTCTATCAACCTTGTGTGATGATGGTTGAGCTAGAACTACACCAACAGCATGAAGACTAGCATCTGTATGCACATGAAATTCCAATGACCAGTTAGGAACACTTAAAAGTGGAGCAGTACATAGCCTCAATTTTAGTTCACAGAATGCTTTCTCAACTTCAGTACTCCATGAGAAAGGACCTTTTTACTGGTAAGCCTTGACAAAGGCTTAGCTATCTCTGAATACATCCGAATGAATCTTCTGTGATATCCTGCATGGCCCAAGAAACTTTGCACTTCCTTTGGGCTTTGTGGAATTGGCATGGAAAGAATAGACATAACCTTTGCAGGGTCAACGGTTATCCCTTCAGTAGATACTATGTGACCAAGAAGAGTACCCTTGGTGACCAAGAAGTGACATTTATCAGGATTCAATTTCAAACCTGTTTTGAGACATTGCTCAAAAATTTCTTTTAGATTTTCCAGATGATCATGGAAATCTTGAACTGCTGCTCTTATATCTGTACCTGAAAATACTGAAAATTCATCCATGAAAATGCGTAAAAAGGTTGTCAACCATTTGCCCAATATTAGATACATTGTTCTATTAAATGAAGCTGGTGCATTCTTCAGACCAAAAGCCATGCGGGTATAGACATAAGTGCCCCAGGGAGTAACAAAGGCTGTTTTGTCCTTATTATCAGGATGGTCACTATCTGATTGTAGCCACTAAAACCATCCAAGAATCTATACAAAGGTTGACCAGCTACTTCCTCAAGTACTTGCTCTGTGAAGGGCTGAGGAAATCCATCTTGAACAGTCACTTTATTCAAAGCACGAAAATCAACACAGACTCTTATTTTTCCACTGCTGTTCTTGGGCACAATAACCATAGAAGAAAGCCACCTAGAATGTTCTACTGGAACAATTATACCTGCTTCTTCTAGTTTTGTAATTTTTGCTTTTAATGCCTCTGCATACTTCGGATTGAGCCGATATGGCCTACTTCTTGCAGGCACGGCTCCCTCAACTAAGGGTATCCGATCTAACCCAAGCTCCTCTGTTATCCCAGATAGATCTTTGTAGGACCATGCAAAGACACTTTTGTAAGCAAAAAGCAAAGAAGTTACCTTCTGTAGTAAAGGAGGATAAGGCCACAACCAAGAGGCCAAGTGGACTACTTGAGGGTTCTCTTCATCCCCTAGATTTACTTCTTGAACCAATGTTTCAGGGCTAGTCTTGTTTGAGAAATCATCTCCACTATATGCAAGAGTGGACTTTAGCTTATATTCCGCAACATGTTCTTTTATCCATCCTTGAGGTATATCCAAAAAGGGGAGATCTTCTCTGCCTTCGGGCCCATAACCTTCCTGTTCTGAAATCTCTATGGTTGTTGCCCTTTCAACATTAGTAATCTCCTGCAAGCTCTTATTCTTCAACTCCATGTGAATCGCATGGCCTTTTCCTGCAACTTCTTCATCTGCAACTTCTTCCTCTATTTCATTGATTTCCACCGTGCAACACTCCGCACTTTCCATCATCCAATTCAATAATGTATCTTCTTCCTGGGGTAGAGAGGACATTACCTGAGTGTCCACAGTATATCCAGTAGTTTTCCCTGAGTCGAATCCTTCTTCCAAGTGTAGTTGCAATTGGCTATTGGTGCTAGTTGAAATCCATAGTTTGTTTTTCCCCAAATCTTGCAAAGCTTTTGCTTGCCTCAGCCAAGGTCTCCCCAGGAGTAAAGGGTAAGAAGTCTCCTGTGGAAGCGCAATAACAACAAAATCTAGAACAAAGTGGCAACCCTGTACTATCATCAGTACCTTTTCAATAATGCCAAGAGGCGCAACCCAATGTTGATCTGCTAGTGTAACTGTGAATGGTGCCCTCTTGGTGGGGTTCAAATTCAATTTTTTCATGGTGAAATCCAGCATCAAATTGATACCAGAGCCTCCATCTATGATTACACCTATGAGAGCTTCATCCTTTATACAAACAGATAATCTTGAGCTTTGGTAGTCTGCCAAGGGTGCAGGGGGAAAATCAACCATGAAACCATCTAGACTGGGTGATTGGACCAAGTGAGCAGAGTGTATAATCTTCAATAAGTCACTTCTTATTTTTGAATCCATCCTTATAAGTTTGTATAGACTAACCTTATGATGAATACCTTTCAAGATCTGTTCAATGTTTACCTCATGAGTGTCTTCTTGCAGAGTTGTTGGTTGGTCCCTTAGAGAAGTAGCCATCCTTTCATAAGCCCCTTCAATTTTTGCTTGGCCCTTCCACCCAGACTTCTTTTCCTCCTCTTTGTCCTGGAATCCTTGTTGCTCCTCTCTATGGATTGCTGCTGCTTGTCTAGCTCTAGTCATCATGGGCATTGCAGAGGATGAGGACTGAGTGGTCATACCTTCTTCTTATGGAGAGACTGCAATCATGTGAATTGGAGCCGGACGGCTTTTTGGGCAATCTTTGGTATAGTGATCCTTGGCCTCTAGACAATGTTGACAAGGAGGTGCATCTTCTGGAAGGGAACACCTATTTTGCATGTGCCATACTCACCACAACGATAGCACATCAAAGGTCTATTATATCTAGGCTTCACAAGCCGATTCTCCTCTCTATTAGGTGTATTTGAAGTACTAGCATAATATGAATCCAAAGTTTGAGTGTTACCTCTTTATTGTGTACCCTTGAGGTAGTAGCAATCTCTAGCTTCATGACCATCCTTTCCACAAAATTGACAGCTTACCTTGTTAGGGCAATTAGCATTGGAATGTCCATTGTTGTTACAGATTGTACACCAAATCTGCCTTCTTATATCCTGAGTGGTCCGCAAATCCTCTAACTCAAGGCAAAGTTGGGCTACTTCATCATCAGTGCGACGCAGTGGTGGCAAGACCTTCTCTTCTTGTTGATTTTGTTGCATTTTCAATGCCTCCAGTTCCTTCCTCAATTGCCCAATAGGATCCAGTTCTGCAGCATAATTCGATTGTGTATCCCCTTCAAAATATTGCCTAGCTTCTTCAATGTGTGATGCTGCTGCAACAAAATCATTGAGGGTTGCATCCAATCTAAGAAACTCACGTAACTTCTGCTGAGATGACCTGGGCAAGGCCTTTTTGATCCATTTTTTAACCAAGAAATCACCTGGAGCATGTGGAAGACGTGCAACAAGTGCTTTTGTCCTAGTGTGAAGTTCATGGAAGGATTCACCTGGTCTCAGCCTTAAGTTCTCTAGCTGATCTAGAGCTCTTTCGGAGGAATCACTAGGTCGACATGTCTGTGAGAACGCCGCCTTTAGAGCCTCCCATCTAGCGAAATGGCCATCTGCATAATGACTATACCATTTGTCTGCAAGACCCTCCAATGTGGATGGGAAGAGTGCCAGCATTGCATCCTCTCTATTCTGCAGACCTCGTCCACGGCATAAGGAGATGAATCTCCTCACATGATCATCAACATCCTCATAAGCTTGTCCCTTGAAGGTAGGAAATTTGATGTTTAGTCTGGAGAGTAAATGAGAGAGATCCTCCATTTGTACTAGTGTTTCTTCTGACGTATCTGAGGAGAAGTCTAAGGTTCTCCTATGCTTCTCTTTTGACAATGGTGTCGCACCCAAATCAATAGATAAATTCAAGGAGGGTAGAGGGGAGGTAGGCTCACTAGTCGAAGTTATAGTTAACTTGTTAAGGCTCCTCCGTACATGAAGAGGCTCCTTATCTGCTCGCGTATAGGTCATGTACCTACTTGCAAACATCCTCAGGGCCTCTCACAGAAATGCAAAGGTCCCACCAGGTGTGCCAAACTGTAGAGGAGGTACTGGGATATCTACTTTTAACAGGACTTAACAAGAACAAGCAGCAAGCACTTCCAGTACTTCAACTACTCAAGGGGGGTTCTCTTTAGGGAAGTATACCCTTTAACAATTCTGTGAACAGGCAGATGTCAATGATTGCACAGAGTTGTGAGTACTCAAGAAAATATTAATGACAAAATGACCATAAAGGAAGACCAACCACTCCTTAGTTCGAATCAAATGATTACAAGATAGGTCAAAGTGATGCTCAAAAGTTCATGCTCAGGGCTAACATGCCACTCCAGAAATAAACAACATCAATACAATGGTTTCTTCCGATCAGCACAATGGACCAATTATATGCAAACCAGTACTGATCAATACAAATGGTGAAAATTGCTCTAAGGAAGAGAACATAAAAATAACACTGACTCACACAGAATGACAACCAAGCCACTATCTTCACACTATAGTGCTATTAGCCCTCTACTGGGAAGCCCACGCTCTGTATTCACACCACAGAGTGACTTCCTACAGTAGGCTTGAAGCCACAAAGTGCCAAGAGAGGACCTCTGTATGCACGTATGCAAATGTGTATATATGAATCCCGAATGTCCCAAATGAACACAAATCCATTGCTTTTATAGGCTCCAATAGGCCAAGAGGGCCTTGCCGACTCCTCACGTCCACTGATCATGCGTTGGTTGATTACCCAAGATTGAAGGGGTAGATCAAATATTCCACTTGATTTGAATTGGATCCACGAAAATAGGCAGTCATCATGAATGGTTGGCGGCAACAATCTTTTCTACACTTCCACCTTTACCAGTTACCTTTTACCTTTTTACTTACAAGCTGAAATCTTCTTTTTATGCCGCCTATGGTATTGGAATGACCCATTGAGTAAAAAAGAGTGGGTGAGGATTTATTTTAACCAATCCAAGACACCAGTTAATTCCTTAGTTGGACGTGTCATATTCTTTATGTTTCAAAAGCACCATCATGCCATTCCTTAGAAGAAATTTTGCCAAAGCATGTTCAATATGAAAAGCATGAATAGAGAGCTAATTTTTAATTGATGAGAGGAATGGAGGGGCACAGTGAAGATGGGGTGGGGTGGGATGTTCTACTTTGCTTCCAATCATGATCATTGCCTTCAACGTCTTTCTAGTTCCCTTTCATCCATGCCCTTAGCAACCATTTCATCTTTCTTCCCGTCCTCTCCGTCCTCTGCCTCTTCTTTAGTTTCCTCTTTGACTTCATTAGTCAATATCTGAACAGCAGGTGGGACTGGAGGGGTGGGGAGGAGGTCGTGGGGCAGGGAGGTGGTGGGGGGTGGAGAGGCTGGCAGGTGAGGGGGCTGGTGGGGACAGAGATGGAGGGAGAGAGAGGGGGGCTGACGGTTTGAGGGGGGCTGGTGGGGGGAGAGATGGAGGTGCGAGAGCCGAGGGGCTGCGGGGCAAAGAGAGAGAGAGAGAGAGAGAGAGAGAGAGAGAGAGAGAGGGAGGGGGGCAGGTAGGCGGGGGCTGGAGGTGAGGGGAGGGGAGGGGGCTGGAGGTGAGGGGAGGGGAGGGGGCTGGTGGTGAGGGGAGGGGAGGGGCTTGGCAGTGAGGGGAGGGGAGGGGGTTGGCGGTGAGGGGAGGGAAGGGGGTCGTGGGCAGGCGGGGGAGGAGAGAGAGGGAGGGGACAGAGAGAGAGAGAGAGAGAGAGAGAGAGACGGGATGGGGGCGGGGCTGGAGGTGAGGAGAGGGGAGGGGGCTGGTGGTGAGGGGAGGGGAGGGGGTTGGCGGTGAGGGGAGGGGAGGGGGCTGGCGGTGAGGGGAGGGGAGGGGGTCGTGGGCAGGCGGGGGAGGAGAGAGAGCGAGGGGAGAGAGAGAGAGAGAGAGAGAGAGAGAGAGAGAGAGAGAGAGAGAGACAGAGAGAGAGGGGCAGGTAGGCGGGGGCTGGAGGTGAGGGGAGGGGAGGGGGCTGGTGGTGAGGGGAGGGGAGGGGGTTGGCGGTGAGGGGAGGAGAGGGGGCTGGCGGTGAGGGGAGGGGAGGGGGTCGTGGGCAGGCGGGGGAGGAGAGAGAGGGAGGGGAGAGAGAGAGAGAGAGAGAGAGAGAGAGAGAGAGAGAGAGAAGGTAGGCAGGGGCTGAGGGGAGGGGTGGGGGCAGTGGAGGGGAGGGGGGCTGAGGGGGGTGGCGGGGGAGCAGAGAGGGGTGGCGGGGGAGCAGAGGGGGGTGGCGGGGGGTGGCGGGGGGTGGCGGGGGGTGAAGGGGAGAGAGAGAGAGAGAGAGAGAGAGAGAGAGGGGGGGGGGCAGGTAGGCGGGGGCTGGAGGTGAGGGGAGGGGAGGGGGCTGGTGGTGAGGGGAGGGGAGGGGGTTGGTGGTGAGGGGAGGGGAGGGGGCTGGCGGTGAGGGGAGGGGAGGGGTCGTGGGCAGGCGGGGGAGGAGAGAGAGAGAGAGAGAGAGAGAGAGAGAGAGAGAGAGAGAGAGACCGGATGGGGGCGGGGCTGGAGGTGAGGGGAGGGGAGGGGGCTGGTGGTGAGGGGAGGGGAGGGGGTTGGCGGTGAGGGGAGGGGAGGGGGTTGGCGGTGAGGGGAGGGGAGGGGGTCGGGGGTGAGGGGAGGGGAGGGGTCGTGGGCAGGCAGCGAGGAGAGAAAGGGAGAGGAGAGAGGGAGAGAAAGAGAGAGAGAGAGAGAGAGAGAGAGAGAGAGAGAGAGAGAGAGAGAGAGAGAAAGAGAGAGAGAGAGAGAGAGAGAGAGAGAGAGAGAGAGAGAGAGAGAGAGAGAAAGAGAGAGAGAGAGAGAGAGAGAGAGAGAGAGAGAAAGGGAGAGAGAGAGAGAGAGAGAGAGAGAGAGAGAGAGAGAAAGGGAGAGAGAGAGAGAGGGAGAGAGAAAGAGCTGAGGGGGAATGCGGGGCTGAGGGGGGGGGTTGGATGGTGCAGACTGAGGGGTCAAAGGGGTTGAAGGGAGGGGTCAAAGGGGAAGGGGGGGTAGAGAGAGAGAGAGAGAGGAACACAACAAGGTTGTAGAAGAGTTATTTCCCACTTTTTAAGATTGATTCATATGTTTGAAAGTAATAACATTCTGAAGATATCATTGTAGCAATTAGATGCTACTTTTTAAGGTAAGTTTGTTTTTAACTCCCTATAGTCTGTTTCTTTGGATTGTCCTAGCCTAGTTGTTGGAGAGCATTAATATTAATATATAAAAGCTACAACATTGAACCACCAAGTGCGAGTACCTAACTTCCATTTGAAATACAATCATTCTAATAGTGTGTACCTTTGGATGGTGGTAGGTATCAGCTTGCCCTGGCTTGCTATTTTTGTTTTGTAAGTTCTAAGAGTAGAGGACAATCGAGAGGACTAAAAGTGATACACACCAGATTAAACTTATACAAATTGTACAACACAAACGACAACCCATGGGGATTTACAATTGATTGGTTATCACAAGCTATGTTGCATTTATTCGATCAAATAATTAGCAAAAACATAAACTGTTACATTTATTAAAATGTTTCTGAATAATCCCGAATAAAAAATCAGATATCGATTTCTTTTTTATCAAAAAGCTTTTTGATCAAAAGCACCTTTGAGTGAAATGCTTTTGATCAAAAATGCTTTCAATCGAAAAGTGATTCCTAAGCAAAATTCTTTTTTCTTTCATTTGATCAAAATGCTCATTACACACATGCTTTCTAGCAAGTTGATAGAGCTTTACTACTACCATAGCATTCATATAGATCCCTTCCTCACCATACCATTCATGTATTGATCTTGTTTTCATTTATTTTCTACTTTATTGCTATATTATTAAGTATTCATGTGATTGGTTTTTATGTGCTTGAATCATCATAAGTATACATGTTCAACTGGTGAAAATGTTTCTTCCTTGTATACTTTGATGGATCGATTTTAAAATAAAGTAGTACTATGGTTGTCCGACTCCCTACATCGATTCTTACTCTCGCAATAGTATAGGACTATGACCAATAGATCTATTGAAATTTTTTGAATGGCTTCCTCAATTCCTACTCTCTCAATAGTATAGGGGATGTATAGATACTATTTTGATTGTCTAATTGTTTGAATCTTACTCTCATAATAGTCATTTAGATTCATGTGAGCATAATTACACATAGTATAGGGTCACGGGTGTATAAAAACTATTTTATATTGTGATTGTCTAATTCTTTGACTCTCACTTTCACTATAGTTATATAAATTCATGTGCAAATAATCATATATAGTATAGGAAGTGTATATGAACTATCATGAATGTCTGATTCTTTGACTCTTATATTCGTAAAAGTTACATAGGTTTACTTCAAGAGTATAATTAAACATTCTATTTTTATATAGCTCTACGTATCTAGCTATCATACTATTTATCTATTTTTTATATATTTTTTCATTCATTTATTTATTTATTTATTTATTTACCAATCTATATATCTATTTAATTTTGTATATAAATCTCTCAATCTATTCATTTTTCTATCCATTCAATTATTCATTCACCTATTTACTCATTTATTTATTTGTTTATTGATCTATCTATCTATACGTATCTATATATTCATCTATTGTTCCATGCAATTATTTATCTTTCTATGTATCCATCTATCTACCTATTCAATTATCTTTACATTCAATTATTCATGTATCTATCATTTGTTTATTATATATCGAGCTATCTATCTATTCAATTTTCTATCCATTCAATTATTCATCTATCTATCATTTATTTATATATATATAGATCTATTTATCTATCTATGTAATCATTTATTTATCTAGATATTGATCTATCTATCCATACGCTTATTGATATATCTATTTATATGTCTACTTAAAGATGTATTATGTATCTATCACTTAAGGTATGAGTCTTATTTTTTATTATCTCTTTTATGAATTAGATTAGTGTTTAAAGATTTAGTATGATTCAAACTTTTAGTTTTATGAGATAGTCTATTTGTTATATTTGCACATATGATAGGTAACATTTATAAGCATGAGAGGAAAATTTTAGAAGAGTTTCATCTGGTACATGTATGAAATCTGAGAACTCCATATCACATTAGTAATGGATGTATCAAATTACAAAGAGTTCATTGAACTGCTATGTACAACATCATGTATAAACATCAAAGATAAATTTGGAAGCATATCAATAGAAGCATAAATGCTAGGTGAACAAACACGTAAGATCACTCCCATTTTTGGACAAATAGTAAAAGTTGCAGAATCCTTGGCCTTTCATATCACAAAAAAGCTAAGAGTTATAGGCAAAAACAAATTTATCGATTTACACTACCAAATGATGAAGAGGGGAAAGAGTGTGAGACCGGATACTACCAAATATGTAGAGAGACCAACAATAGTAGCAAAGATAGATCCATGTGTAGATTTGCATGTGAATATGGGAGATCAAACATCCAACAACCTATGTTTGCTCCCATATTCATCTCTTCATTTGAAAGATGCAGCCCTCATGGGGGAAGGAAAATATGGTATGGTTCATAAAGTCGGAATAACCCACCCGATGTTCTCTCAAATTTTTTTTCAGTAAAAATACATGGTGGCAACTTGCAAACGTGAAAGGATGAAGATATGAATGAGTGGAATAATTAGCCCACTTGCATCAGCTAGATACCATGGTAAAAGCCCATGCATTATTTTCAAATTATGGAATGGTGGTTCATTGAACATGTGGCTCCAAAAAACAAAGAAAAAGTTTTTAAACATAGCATGAAACAAAAGCATTAAGGACACATAAAGGGATGTAACCATAGAGAAGATAAATATTTGAAATTTAATCAATGGATTATTGTGGGCAGTATCATTTTTACACACTTGTAATATATTTCATAATGATCTCCATCTAGGCAACATATTGTTGCATTTTGAAGATGAGTGTGTCTACTTTAAACTATATGACTTTGGAAGAGAAACATGTTTTTAGACAAAAAACATTTTCCAAAGTTACCAGATCTTGACATATCAACTAGAAATGAGTGGAATCAAAAATATTGATGGATTGCACAAGAATGCATATCAACTTGCTCTTCACCGTTCAATGAAATTCAAGAGACATATACAAATGCAATGCTTCTTTTGCAACTTTTGAAATACAGAGATTTAGATAGCTATCCTATTGATAAAAATGGGGTTTATAGGTTCAAGTTTGCATTGAAAGAAGCTACCGATAAAGATGTATCGAAAAGAGTAGATACACATGAGTTCCTTAGAGTATTGTGGAACCTTGTTCATTATGGTTTAAATATATTCAAAAGTGATGCTTTAAGACCATATTTAAATCGATTTCCATCAAGGAAGATGCTTATTAATCGAAAATCGTTTTTTCATCATTGTGTGTGATTCAATTCTTTATTTCATGCTATATAATTAGCACTTTATGTTGATGTGTTTTTATGATAAATGAAGTGATAATGTGAATTTAATATGAAGTGATTATGATGGATTTGGATATGAAGTAATTATAAAGGATTTTTACCTCAAGTGATTATGATGGATGTAAATTAAAATTTTATGATATGGATTATGTTCATTATCTATATATTTATCTATGTATCTATAAATCAATCTATCTATCTATACTACTATCCATATACACATCATCCTATCTATTTATCTACTTATGTATTGTTATATAATATGCTTCTATATATCTATAAATATATCAACCAATCTATCTACTTATCTATTTATCACCATATCTATCCATGTGTTTATCTACCTATCTTATACTTATATCTATCTACCTATATTTGTATTATGTAGATTAAATGATGTCAATGATTTGGATTCAAATGAATCATGTGGATTAAATGATCCCAATGTTAAGGGTTCATTTGAATTATGTGGATTAAATGATGTGGATTCACTACAACATATCAAGGGCATACCGACGTTGTCCATACCGACGGTCATGCCTCGGCCTCAGTATGACCATTAAAAATGCTTGAGAAACCACAGATGCAATACCGACGGTATGAGCCTCGGTATAGATGTCGGTAATTTATCGGAAATTACCGACGCTCATACCGGTGCTCATACCGACGCTTATACCAACGCAACATTTTAACCGGACCCAAGAGCAAAAATTCGACACTTGCTCGCGTTTTGAATGAAAATCTGCTTCTCTCGAGTTTGTGCGTGCGAACTACATTTTGAGCATACTGTGTACACACATCTCTCTCTCTCTCTCTCTCTCTCTCTCTCTCTCTCTCTCTCTCTCTCTCTCTCTCTCTCTCTCTCTCTCTCTCCCCCTCCCTCTCCCTCTCTCTCTCTCTTTCTCTACACACACCTCTCTATTTCTCTAGATCTGAAATTTTAATAAGTATTGCACATACTGTAGCACCCTTTCTCTTTCTTTGTGTTTTCCCTTTTCTAATTTCTCTTGTCTTTAGTTTTGCAAGAGCTTTTTGGCGCGATTTCTTTGGAATTTGATGAAGGACAACATTAAGTCGACTTTGACAACAATGCTCCAAACAATTACATTGAGGTAAGTGATTGTTTTGTTTCTTATTGATGTAGAATAAGATAGATAGAGAGAGAGAGATGAAAGAAAGAGAGAGATCTAGAGAAACATAAAGAGCGAGAGAGAGAGAGAGAGAGAGATGAAAGAGAAAGAGTGAAAGAGAGAGAGATGAAAGAGAGAGAGAGAGATATATATATGAAATAGAAAGAGAATGAGATAGAGAGATAGATGCATACATACATACACACACATATGCATACACATACTCACATACATATTACATACACAGATGCATATTACAAACACATTCACATACATATTACATACACACATGCATATACATACACATACATATTACATACTCATATGCATATGCATACACACATATACATACATACATGCATATTCCATACACACATGCATGTATATTACATACACACATGCATATACATACACACACACATTTGCATACTCATACTCACAT
>CM035423.1:128829137-129029137 GCA_020310875.1 Ceratopteris richardii | reverse complement strand
TGTCAATGATATGGATTGAATGATTTCAATTATTTAAAAGTAATGTTTTTGTTATGCAAATTTGAAAGTAAAACATGTCAAGAATGCGAGATGTAAATAATGAACTTGATCATGCTGAATCACAAAGGAATTTTTCTAAAGATAATGCTCAATTTGTGAAAACGGGATTAGCATTTTTATTTCAGCAAGATTTAGAAATAGATGGATTAGAAGGAGAACCATTATCAATAAAAGAATTGAAAAAGCTATTTTTGAGATTTTTTCCTTTGAGTTACAAAAAGAGCAAAAGAAACATCTCCATTAAATCTTTCAATCTTACAACATAAAGGATTAGTAGAAACTTTACTTCAACGCTTTGTTCAAGTTGAAATATCATTACCAAATAATAACCAAATAGCACTATATTTCATTCAAAATATTTTTTTACAAGATATCATTGACTGATGTGTGGATTGGAATGATCACCTGAAGAATATAGGCATAGGTTTGGACCATCCTCAAAATCATACAGAATTTCGTAGTCAAGGACACGAAGACCCTCTTCCTTGAAAGTGACGATATATTTTGCTATCAAAAGAAGATAATATTTATCATGATTTATTATCATAGAGAGTAGATTTATACAATAAAGGATTGACAATTCCTGGTTTACAATTAATAATTGATGATCAACAAAAGAAAATTGATTATTTAGAAAAATCAATGAAAATTTTACAAATATTTTTTAATGCATATGAGAAGAGATATGGAGATTAAGAGAGGCATCATCACCTTTTGATTGATTCACTACCAATGAATTATTCAATCAACAAAAGACTGAATAGACAAGTCACTTTTTGTAATATTTAGAATCATCACTTTACGATAAAGACAGTATTTTTGCAATTGAAGCCAATAAAAATATTTAGAGTACATCCTTTTCTTCATTTTGAATATCATCCTATATTAGAGGTACCATTTCAGCTATTTCTTTGAGGTCTGAACCATCATTGTGATATACATCAAATTCATGATCATCCAAGAGTCATTTGTTTAACTTTCATGAGTTTCAAATTCTCCAAAAGTTTGTTGTGTTTCTAAGCTATCTTGGTTAGAGCATCTAGAAATATACATTACAAAAAATGTATTCCAAATTATTGGCACTTTATACACTTATGAGATTCCTTCATTTTGAATGAAAAAAATCATATGCACTCCAATTATGTTCACAATACCTCTTGAAGCTATTATGGAAAGCATTGTCATAGCTATATGTTGCAAATTCACTATTTCACCTATGTACTCTTTCACTATACAGGAGGTGGATGCTTTTGAAACACTTCCATGTGCCATAGATCTCCAAAACTTCCTTCTCGATTTACATAAGCTATCCTATGATGGAATGCATCTAGACCATCTGTGGCTGGAAGTAATAATTGTCTTGTGGTTTTGAAAATTTTCCATGAATTCTTTGTTTGATGCTTGACCATTGAGTTGAAATGTTGGATCCAAGACAAGAGTTGTTCCATGTAAACGAGTATGAATTTTTGTACATCATTTCTATGCTAACGATATAATCTCTGTTTTTCACATGATAAAAAATAATTAAAGTCTTTCTCTTTTTGAATATCTTCTAACATAATTCAATAGAATTTTCCTATCACAAACTTATCGGTATCAAAAATTCATATAACAAACTTTTTGAAGGTTATGCCAATACTTTTGTGATTGTATCAGAGACATACATTTCAAAGTTATCATATCTACAAGTGTTGGCTTAACTTCCAATAATCCATTGAGCACAATATAATCTATTGCAAATCGTGTAGCACAAAAGATATAAAGTGCTTTATTGGGATATTTTGAACAAAAGAGTGAATATGAAAGTTATTTCTCTTGGATAAATTTTACACATGCTTTTCATCTAACAAACAAACATACATACATACATACGTACATATATACATACATATTTACATACATACTTGTTTGCAAAAATACATACATATATACTTACTTACTTACTTATATACATACATACATACAAACATACATACATACATACATACATACATACATACATGCATACATACATACATACAACGTCAGCTAAAATAGAGCGAGGAATTTATTATATATTAGCCAACATCGTATTATTTACTAAATTTTTTTATTAAACTTAATGTAAGTTTTATGAAACATTTTTGACATTGCTTATTGTCTTTGTACCATTGTCGATTATAGTACCTTACGCTATTATAGTGATATAGATTTCCAAGAGATATTATCTCATATGAATCCTACATAGATGCAACTTGCATCATAGATATATACCACATCTACTATCCCAACTCCTCCTCTGATTGGTCCTCCATCATATCCTCCTAATGGACCATCTATAGGGCTTGTGTCACCTATTGGAAGGCAACACCTTTGGATATCAGATATCCATAATTTTTGGAGGGTTGCAATTCTAGAGTACCTCATACATACATTGGATATTCAAGAGCCTCATCAAGAGTATCTAACTCATCATGTCAAGGACGAGGTTGAAATTCAGGTGGAGGTGGATATAATGGTTATGACGATTCATCTACACTAGCATGATCACGTGATTGTTATAGCTAGCTAGTCTAAATAGGACTAACACACCTTGGGGTGCACATGTGCATGATGAAGCAACGTATATAGATGTGATGGTGATGGATTCATCCACATGGATAGAGTTGGCATAGTGATATCTTCAAATCTACAAGGCATGATTTCTTTTCATTTAGGGAGGAGCACGTTGGATGCATTTCATCGTGTGTTTGTAACGATTTTTTGTATATATGAATTATTTTGTTAGCTTTTTTTTTATTTATTGGATGCAATTTGTAGGCATTGTTCATCATCCTACATGTGTAGAGGAGCACAATGGGTATGTGTGGGGCCTACTAAGGTGCCCAATGATTTGGAAAATGTGGGAGTTCCCATTGTATGGGAAAATTCTAGTGCCATTTATTGATGTCGATGCTGATGATATCACTCAATGGTATATATTTTTTGTTTCTTTCAAAAATGTTCTCCTATGTACATAAAGTTCACTCACACAATTTCTTTTTCTATTGTAGAGTAATGTCTCACGTTTTGCATCATTCAATTCTCAAGCTTTTGATAGATAGGTTTATATTCTATCCCACTTGCATTTGTACCATATGAAATCGTTTTATACCTAGAGACATACCTTTTTGCAGGAAACATATGGATACTATGTGTTTATGTTTATCATTTATACATGAGATCTTTAATGTTGAATATTTTCAAGTTCAATTAAGATTATGATAACTTTTTTTTGGTCACGCTTTATGATTATTATGATTATATACAAGTTGATGATTATGATGTTTATATATAGCTTTATGCATAGGTTTAAGATCATCATGTTTATGTTCAATTCTATGTCAATTTTTATGTAAATCTTCATGAATATGATGTTTATGTATAGGTTTGTGGTAGTTCCTTTCGTGGAGGCCTCTACAAACACAAACCTACATTAGCTTGCATAGGTTTTGGAAGTTAATTTTAAGTTTTTTTCTTGAATACCGATTACTATATCGATGGGAATAGCAATAGGTATAGCGATATCTTTTTGTATTTTCTTAATTGAAAATTGATTATTTTGTTGCGTTATATTCTAGCTATAAAGAATAGTCGATTGAAAAATCTCTTTTCTTTTTAGGCAAAACAATTTCCAATCGTAAGAATCCCTAGCCTTGTAAACATCATAGAGAGTTTTTCCTTGAGATCAACAAGATTAAAAGAAAGACGGTCCCATGAGGAGGATGAAAGGGTTATGAATCTTCTTTGTAATTTCTTCTAGTAAATTTTAAGCAACCTTTGCTTTGTGGGATTTGAGGGGTCCATTGGTGCTATGCCCGTTCACTTGTACGCAAATTACTACAAAAAAAAATTATAACATTTTCCTCTTTTTCACAAGGGACCTAGTTATTTTAGAGCTTGTTGTTTTTTTAAATGAACATTGTAGCGCACTTCAAGGAGACAATTTCTTACGATATAAATCCTTCTACCTAAAAAAAAAGGACCTAGTTATTTTTTGAGCTTGTTTTTTTAAATGGATTCTTTATACATCAATTTTTTGAGAGGCTTGTCAAAGTTGGCCGCATATTTCTCCTTCTAAATTTTTTAGTTCTCTTCACTCCGAATAGGCTTAAGTTTTGCCGCATATTTCTCCTTCACAATTTTGTAGATCTCGTCACTTCAAATGACATTCAAGAGAGTTGCAAAGCAACCAATAATTTTATTAAGAAAAGGCTGCTTCCAATTAACTTGATGAGTGAAGAAAAAGATGTTTGTGAGACACTACCAGATCGCTATGCTATTAGGATACAAAAAGAAAAAGCGACCTAACTCTTCCCTATCACTAGCATCTCATACACCATGGAGGAGCATTGAAAATTTTACTCGCTTTGCCACATGAGGATCATTTCTGTGTTCTCAATAAATGGGTGCCATATGTCTTTGAACTTGAAAAATCATCAAATCAAGCTCCAATCCAAGCACCACTTCTTGTTTAAAGAATCATGAAACTCTAGATTCGTTTTTCTTCTCAGAGTATCTCCATCTTCTTTCCATTCTACCACTTGAAACCCTTCAATGGGAGAGGCTCTTGGTCAAGAAAAGAGGCTGCTTTTAAACTAGACCTCAACATTCATCTTGTGCCTTAAAAGACGAAACTCTTCATAGCCATCTCCACGATTCTAGCCGATTTCCTCGAAGCTTATCCACTATCTTCTATCTTGTTTCTAAAGATGCTTCCACATCTGAAGGCCTTTTTTCGAGAGCCTCTTTGCTCTTTGAATTTCCTCTTTCTCCACCTTCATAAAACTAGTGATTGGGAACCCATCTAAATCACGTTGTCTAATGCAAACATCTTTCAATTGTTTCCATGGTGAGCATATCAGGTTTGAACCCTTGTAGACAACCACGATAGGAGAAAACAAGAGTGTGACCTTTTAGCTTTGGGGATCCTAAGGATTGAGAGAAAGGACATAGTTGATGACCAACATTGCTCTTTGTGGTGTTAAGTTGCATTCCCTTCTAGTATTGGAGATTGTTATTCCAATTCTCCCTCATAGAAACCATGAAACTCATCAGAATACCCAACAAGCAAAAGATTTGACCACAAGGGAGTTCTTGATAGCCTTGAACCCTCAGAAATTGCGATGATGATTAAAATAGCATCTTGAAAGCAATTTTTGAATGGTTAAATTTGAACTTGGAGGGAACACAAAAGATGTTAAGGCAATGTAAGAAGCTAGAGACACTTCAAGTATTATTCTATAGAAAGATATTGGTGTCATCGATGAAGACTCTAAGTACCATCTGATCCTTAGCGTGGGGGATGGAGAGACCTCGAATATGGCTCGATTGCATTTGTTTTATAACAAGGTAGTTCAGACTATCAAGAGGGATAGAAATAATCCAAGGGGCTAGTGGAAAACCATGTTTGATAGAGCATTTTAGGAAAATAGTTGAGGAGGGCTAGCCATTAATGTTGATCCAAAACTCAAGGATTTCCCATAAGTGTAGAAAGCATTTTGATGAATATAGGACCATAACCAAGGTCCATGAGGGATTGGAGAATAAAATCGCAATCCAATCTGTCATAAATTCTACATAAATTTTATCAAAACCTACCTTGAAGAAATCTACGTTGAAGAAGAGTATGTTTTAGGAAGATTCATTCGCATAATCTACACCCTCCTAGACATTGATGATAGCTTTAAAGATGGATTGAAAGTCTCTTAATAAAGCGTATGCCATTTGCAATTTTTTGAGTTACATGCATGAAGGCCAAGGAACTCCAAATTTTGAAGCATACGTTTTAGACTTTCTTGAACTACATACGATCGGAATTATGTATTTTGCATGTACTTCAAATGCCTCTCTCGTAGACCAAAACAAGTGAATGGGCTCAAAGAAATTTTTTTTAAAAAGAAGTTCGGCAGAGCCTACTCTTTCAAACTTTGATTAATAAAAATTATGGTTGTACAAGTGAATGGGCTTAGTACCCATGAGATCCCCATATCCCACAAAACAAAACAATGGCTGGTTATAAATTATTAGAGAATTTTACAAAAAAGATTGATAATCCTGTTGTCCCCCTCATGTGGGGCCCACTTAGGTTCAAAGAATTAGAGATGCATGTAAGACTTATATTTAGTGGCAGCAATGAGCATTGCTGATTTTCAATGTCATTGACAGTAAAATATTCTTCAATAATAACATTCAGAGGTACATTAAAGTATGAAGTGCAGGTATTGATATGAAGGAGACGATAAGCCCTCCCAAAACCCACCATCGGCCCTGCATGTGCGTTGTCGCTCTCACTGAGGAGTGCATGAAGATGACATTGAGGAGTGCATGAAGATTAGATTGGCTCTCAAAGCCTGTAAGATTGTAATCAATCCCGCCGAAGAGGAATCACGTGGGTTTAAGTACACAGATATTAACAGAGGAAGGTGGTTTGAAAGGAGCTTTTGGAAGTGTTCGCCACTCGTCTGCTAGTGGGCTTCGTTGAGAATGACTCGCTTACGAAATTGTCGAAGTGGCGAACGCACTGTAAATCACTTCCGCGCACTCTTCTGCCTCCTGCTCTGATAATAATGCCATTGCTGTAGCCTTTATCCATTATTCAAAGCTTATGGAGTCCACGCTGATGGCTGAAACCATTACGTAGTGGCTGCCATAAGCCTCCCCGCATTACAACCGTCTGCCTCATCCATCTCGCCGAACTCGAAAGTGGTGATTATGCTTTCCATCCGTAAGACTGATGTCGCCCACTTCAGGAAATGCCCTTCACTTGCCTATAAAATGCACTTCAAGCAACGAGTTCCAACCAGCCAGCCAGCGAGTGAGCTTAGAACACATACGTAGCAACACAATGGCGTATACTCATTCAGCTCTGCTTCTTTCTTTGATGCTAATCTCCGCCTTCTTAGTGAGCGCCCGCGACACACCGCAGCCGCAAATCAAGACAAAGAAGGATGAGCCTGAGTCGTACTCTGATCAGGGATATGGTGGAGGTGGTTCAAGCTATGGCAATGGTGGAAACGCTTACGGAAACGGGGGCTCTGGATACGGAGGTCAAAGTTCCGGCTATGGAGGAGGAGGTAGTGGATATGGGGCAGGCGGTTCCGGCTATGGCAGCGGAGGTGAAGGTTACGGAAAAAATGCTGGCTACGGTAGTGGAGGAAGCGGATATGGGAACGGAGGCTCTGGTTATGGTGGAGGAGGTAATGGTTATGGAAACGGAGGAAGCGGATACGGAAATGGAGGCTCAGGATACGGGGAAGGCGGCAAAGGTGAAGGATACGGCAACGGAAAAGGAAGCGGATACGGAAGCGGTGGAAGTGGCTATGGAAGCGGAGGCTCTGGGTACGGTGGAAGCGGGAAGGGAAGTGGGTACGGCAGTGGAGGAAGTGGTTATGGAAATGGTGGAAGTGGATACGGCGGTGGAGACAACGGTTATGGTAACGGCGGCAGCGGTTACGGCAATGGAGGAAGCGGATATGGCAGCGGCGGCAGCGGCTACGCTGGCAGTGGCAGTGGCAGTGGCAGTGGCAATGGCTATGGCAGTGGCGGCAGTGGCTATGGCAACGGGGGAAGTGGCTATGGAAGTGGTGCAAGCGGGTATGGCAGCGGCGGCAGCGGCTACGGCAACGGTGGCTCCGGCTATGGAGGCAGTGGAAGTGGTTATGGAGCCGGAAGTGGTTATGGTGCAGGAGGATCTGGATATGGTGCCGGTGGTTCTGGATATGGCTCGGGGGGCTCCGGCTACGGGGGAAGCAGCGGTTATGGAAACGGAGGCTCGGGCTATGGCGCAGGTGGAAGCGGCTATGGAGGATCTGGTAAAGGAGAAGGCTATGGGGGTGGCTATAGCGGCTATAGTCATGGTGGCAGCTACCACCCAACGACTGCCACTGATAAGCCGAACAAGGAAACCGCTAAGCCGAACAAGGAAACCGCCAACCCTTGAATACTTCGCCTGCATATTTGATCACACCACACTACTATCTAAGTACCACCTTCATCCACGTTTCTTCGCTATGCACAGCACACCAAAGTTCAGCATGCAAAAATAAAGAAAAATGTACGTCAATCCTTATATAAGTCGAGAAGAACTTTCTTAATTTAACGTCAAAGAAGTTTGTACTCAGGCTATGAATAAATATGAGTATGCATATGTCTCAAATCTGGTCCTTTTTTGTTCACTTGTAAATTATGCAATATAGTAACACCTAACACTAAAATTGAAATATGAGAGGGATGTGATGTTTACGGTTGAGACTCACATAAGAGAGAGAGAAGCACAAATGTTCTAGAAAAAATTCATTTGTAAAATGTTTCTTCCATTCGAACATCGCAACATGTTAATGTCATTCAACAACAAGCTCAAGCATGATTGGATCCAAAAGAATCATCAATTGTCTTTGTAAGTCACTTTAATCTTCTTGTATTTTCCGCTTTTAAGTCGAAGTTTTTGTGTAGGAAAAAGACTATACTACTTATTCTTAAATCCAAAAGAAAACACAAACACTAAAAATTGCTAGATAAATGAGGTGATCTATGTCTTGTCTCACATCTTTTGCACCATGGAGAGCTCAGCATATTTGTCAAACTCTACACTAAAAGAAGTAGATCTATACACTGAACTGTAGAGCAGCATAACATTGTTGATCAATCAATATAGCAAACAAGCCTCATGTGTTGTTTGTTGCATATATGGAGTCCAAAATATTGCTTTGAATGACATCTAGTTGTTGTTTACAAGGAACTTTAAGGAGAACCGCCAAAGCAACAATGGGTGTCGCTTAAGCGATATGCGTCACCTAAGTGATATAACGTCACATAAGTAACACCTCTAACAATCAAACTTGTGTCATTTACAAAATTGTGATGTAGACAAGAAAAACAAAACCCTTTTTTCAATAAATATAAATACATACATACATACATGTATGCATGCACAAACATACATGCATGCATACATATACAAACTTATATACACATGCCTAGATGCATACACAAATTTACATAAACATACCTCCATACATACATCCATGCATACATTCATACACACACAAGCATGCATGCACACATATATAGATACACAAATATGCATATATACATACATACATACATCCATGCACACATGCATCCATATGTACACACATTTTACATACATACTTATACTTGCATACATACATACACACACATTTTTCACGCACACGCACACACACATACATATACATACACACACACACACACACACACATATATATATATATATATATATATATATATATATATATATATATATATATATATATATATATATATATATATATATATATATATATATAGAGAGAGAGAGAGAGAGAGACATACATGCATATACATACCACATATATATATATATATATATATATATATATATATATATATATATATATATATATATATATATATATATATATATATATATATATATATATATATATATATATATATATATATATATAGAGAGAGAGAGAGAGAGAGAGAGAGAGACATACATGCATATACATACCCACATACATACATACCTATAGACAAGCATGCATCCATATATGCATACATATATAGATACATGCATACATATATACATGAAAACACATAAATACATACATGCATTCTTGACACCAACCTTAATATAGTAACTTTTTTGCCAAGACATCAATATTCGATAATAAGTAGATGCTAGGTATAAAAACATTCATGGGACCATTGTTTTGGAAGATAGCAAGAAGATTTTTGTACACGATTATTTCCATATTATCTCAAAATAAACTTGAATTATCCTCCAAATGTATCTGAGGGTTTTGCTTGATGTACATAAGTACTTAAACCAAAGACTCTATATATTTTTTGAAAAAGTTTTGGAATTTGTACAAAGATGATATTGGATATGAACATTAGCATCCAATAGACGTCGTGGTGAAATTTTGTAATACCTCAATATAGAAGAGATATATCTTGATAACTTCTTATGAAATCTTGTTGCATTAGTTTACTTACTCAAAACAAAAGAATTAAATGGAATTAGTTTGGTCCTTTCCCAACTCAAAAAGCAACTAAACTAGTGACTCTGAAAAATTGCATTTATTCACATTGGAATTCGTTGTCTTGGTTACAAAAAAAAATATTAAAGGAGTCCGTGGGATGAACTAAGTAATCCACATTTGCACGAATCGTTTCTCCATTTAAAAGTTTCCCTGAACATTGTTGGGTATGGAGGGTTGTGTATAAGTAGAGTATGTGCAAAAAGAGATACTTACTTTCTTAGTGACTATGGTCCATGTACTTGTGCCAAGGAATTCCTCTATATATAATCAATACTAATGATGAAGTGACATTTCAATGGATTCTTTTCAATCCTATGTGCTCGTCATATAAGTAGTAATACTTGTACTCGTTTTGCTTACTCTCTATAAAGAAAATCAATCTTATAACTTCTAGAGGTGAGGTGATCCCACATACTAATCAAGGAAGGTATCTTGTTTGTGAATCCCTATTTCAATTGTGATGTGTGCGGAGCTGCTCTTGCAAATGGTGCTTAACATTGTGTTTTTGCTTGTATTAGTGAATATTCAGTGTTAAGATATATGTTTGATTACCAATCTTGTAGAACTTGGTTTAATATTGAGTGAGTTGTGGTCTATTTACATCTATAGATTCTTAAGAACCATGTGTCTCTATGAAATCTAGTTTCTTGTCAACTTAGAGAAAACACATGTGATTGTAGTATACGAAAAATGTACATGTTAGGAGATTCTAGATGGAGAAAGAGAGTGTAGTTATTCTTCTTTTGAAAGAAGAAAAAGGAAGAAGTTAAGGTGGCGTAAGAAATGCAAATAGATTGATCTGTTAGAACATTAGTTTTGTTTTGTAGGAAGGATTCTCAAGATAAGAAACGTTTTGAAGATTTGGGAGCCACTAGGTGACTCCAAGTGTGAAGAATGATTCCTATCACTATGTTGATACTTCATTCCATTTTGTAGTGGTACCATCTCAAATTTTTTTCCTCCAAGTGTGCTTTAAAGTGAGTTACTAGAAAAATATACAAGAGCATTGGAGAGAGTTACAAAGAAGGTTTTAAATCTTTTTCTCCCCCTCACAGGGGGCTCACTTACTTCTAAACTTGTTATTCTCAAAAATGAATGCCCTATGTTTTCTAGGAGGACGTTTTTCTTACAATTTTGAATTATTCTTCCTAAATATCCTAGGGATGTTTCTATTGACCATTCTCTATGAGGATTATTGAAATTGGTTGCACATCTTTCTGTCCAATTTTTTCTAGAGAGTTTCTTCCCTCATAGCATTCCAAAGTTTTCTTTCTTCACCTAATGATCTATTTATTTTTGTGATATTTTACTTCATGGATGTGTATAGGTGTGAATTGATATAACAAATCTGAGTTTGAGATTGGATGTAATTTCTTGATTAAGTTCAAGACTTTTGTAACAATTTTGGGTTAGTCTTGAAATATTTGGGTGTCAAGGTTGAAGGGATTATGGATCTAGGTGTTTACTAAGCTCAAGAAATTACTTTCTTGTGATCTTAATTGTGTTCACTTACAAGGCCTTCGATATGATTCTTTCTTCATGAATCACAAGATTCTTTGACTTTTCTTGTTGGGAAAACGAATGAGTATAAACCATTTATGTGTGAGAAGAGAAATGCAAAGATAGAAGGAAATCAATCATACATATTGAAATTAGATGGTTTTTTCAAGCTGAAAGTTTAGGTCATTCATAGAAGATGACTTATTCTAATTCTAGTATGATGAAATTATGAGAGTGGATTTTGTTTAGATGATTAGTGTGTGAAGAGTAAGTCTTTAAAAGGAGAGGTGATTCTTGTGATGGATCAACCCGGAAAATCCTTAGTTTTTGAACTTTATCTAGATCCTTATAAGGAATTTAAGGTTATTCATGCAATCAAGGAAGTGATTGTTGAAGGTATGAATCTAAAATCACTACAAAATCTTGGATTAAAGTTGAAATTTGAATATAACTATAGAAAGTGAGAAAGAGAGGGGGAGGGGGTACATAGATGGTTCTAAAAGCACCTTGTCTATCAACTTCAATCTAGTTTATACATTGAATCTATTCAAGGTAGGGTCAAATCAATTATGGTTTACGTGTCATGCCCTTTGTAAATTTTGGCATGTTCATAAAGTGTTTAAATATATCTAGGTGAGACGCTCATGGAGTCACTTGTGAAGGGTTGGATCCTCCTATATCATTAAATAAAAGCTATAATATTTGGGAATTTGAAAAAATTTCAATGAGAGGGATTGATCATAGATAAACTTGAAGAAAGTTCTATTGAATGATCAAAATTTTAATTTAGGTTTCAATTTTATACAAAGAATTGAATTCTTTATGAGGAATTTTACTTAGATGAAGATTTGATCCATGAAAATTGAGGGAAAAAATGAAAAATAACCTTCACATTGAAATTTATACAAAAGAAAGTTGACCATGCTCTTATTCATTTGGTTGACTATAGTTAAAAATAGTCTTCTTATAGGGGAATGAGGTGATTCAAAATACTAATTTTCTGGATTTAAACTAGGAATGTATCTAGAAATGAAATAGGGTTCCTTTTCCTTCATACCCAGGTCCCAAAAAGACATCTTTTCCCACTACTTTCACTTTGTAGAACACCATTGAAGCTCCTGTTTCTACACTCCAACCTACCTGCATCTCCTATCTCGAATTACTGTTGTAGCTTGAAGACCTTTAGCTTCAATGGCAACATCTAAAGCTTCCAGGTGACCAAAAGATGAAATCCTATACTTGGCTTCAAGAAGCACAGAGACAATGGGATGGTTGCTATTGTACAACATGTTTTTACAATGGCAACTATGAAACTTCAAAACTCTAGTAGTATGAGATATCCTGTGAATTGTAAGTATTACTCTACAATATTTTATGTTTTCTTGTGTAGGATATATTTCTGAACTATTTAGATATGTTTTTGTTTGTTTCATATATATTTCCTTTTACTTTGGTGGAAGAGCAACCACTTCATAGTCTTATAGGTACTTTCCAGGCATTGCATGCAGATGTTGGTGCACTAGTCTTTCCAAATATATCTCCTACTCAACTTTACCATGATAGAGTTTTCTTTTACACACAAACATATGTTGTACCCTCTACAATGAATGGTTTTGGAAGGTTAGAGAGAACTGAAGTACATTCTCTTCTTAGCTTGGAGTGGCCAAAACCTGATATATGGTCCGTATCATCTTTGAAGCAAAAGATGGTAATGGATATACATAACTCTTTGAAATTCACAAAGGTGTCTAGGCCTGTAGGTTTGCACTGGTCTTTTCCCATTCATTGTTTTGTATATTTATTCCAAGGATTCTCATTCCAAGAGACTTCCACCATGTTCATGTGTAAAGATATCACATATGAGCAAGTTGAAAGTCTTCTTGGTGAAAATTGGGATTTGATGGAAGGAAGTGCAAAAGCTGATAAATATCTTTGTAAAATAGGTGGAACAGGTATAGGATTTCGATATTTGAAACAACGTTCTTCATTATACATTAGATTCTACTATGATCGTTGGATGTGGAAACTTGGCAAATGGATACCATTTCAAAGTTCAGAGGGATCTTTGCATTCATTTGAAATAAAGCTTAGATTTCCCAACAATGAAACAAAAACTATTTTAGTGAATAATCATTGGACCTTGGCTAATCTGAGAGAACACTTGATGATTATGGGGTTTGAAGGACTAACTCAATCCAAATTCAAAATTCAAGGACATAAGGTGAGAAATGTTTCATGCTTTTGTTAAAGTAATCTTTTCATTATTGTTTATTTTACTCTAATGACTTTAATTTCTTGCAAATCGATTACAGGTGGGCAGAAGAATGGAATACAAAATGAAAGTCCCTGTAGATTGGAGCAAAGATGGAACAGAACTCTCATTGTCATAGTTCTCTTGCAACCTGATAATGTCGCTTCTTGGGCCCTAGTCATTGTATCTCATGGTTTTTGCACTTTCAAGAACCATGTAAAAAGTAGGACAATTGATTCATGTTAGATATTGTGTATACCTTCTTCTCTGTAATGCTAATTTCAAAACTTTTGGAATGTCAAAAAGTCTGCTCAATACTTTGAAATGTGGTTGCTCATGTTGTTTTCTGAGCATTATTTTGTCATCAGAAACACTTTTGGATTTGCACTTCTTTATTCTATACTTTTAAAAGTGGGCCCAATCAGTTTAAAAACTTGAAACTTCTATAAAAATGGTTCTATGTGCTCATTTCTCACATTTGCACCCTCAAAGAGCTAGAAAGCACAGACTACAAGCCTCTAGAATTCTCGCGCGCAAGCAATGGCTGCTAGCACTTCCACTCCCATGAAATCTCCTCGAGATCTATTCATGGAGTTTTTGGATACTACAGAATACAATGGTCGTACGGATTTGTATGACTTAGTCTATAGAGTCCCTAATCTTGAAGGGACAATAGCCATGAACACCGATGTGATCGATGAGATCACAGATTTTCATGAATCCTATATATTAAGATATGCCATAGATATTCCAGCATATGAGTGTAAATGGGTCCCCTGTGACTTGCTTTTCTACATTCATAAAGGAGATGAGGCGTTTGCGAAACGCTTAAAGCATTTCATGGCTATTGCGGAGGCTTCAAGGCACCTGTTAGATGACACAGTGCCCTTAATTAAACAATTAAATAAGAAAAGGAAAACGAGAAGCAAATATCTTTCCTACATAGCAACAACCATATTTTTTGTGAATGAGGAGCCTGAACCTTCACCCATGGACCTACCCCATCTTGTTACTGGGGGTTTTGTAGATGACAAGAAAGAACCCCAGACAGAAGCTCTCAACCTAATTGAAGAGAGTCAAAAAATTTCCAGAGAATTTCCTCAAGAAGTAGTGGACAAATTAAAGGAAGCCAGTACACAGAACAGTCCACCCTCCAACTTAGAGCCCGTGGAACCCACTCTACCAGAGGTAGAAATGGAAATGTTTTGAGTTGTGTTTGTCGACGGAAAGGAATTTTTGTTCCTGCATGATATTGAGAAGGCATTCGTCTACGCCTCAACGAATGCCTTAGTATTTTTTGCTCAACCTCAGATGTTCCCATGGACAACACTTCTGACATTATCGAAAAGGCAACAATTCCACTTGGTGATTCAGTTGTAGACACCATTGCGTTTATGTGTGAAGTGATTTTGAGCCATGCCAACCAAGGTGCCACTGAAGAAGATCTGGCCACAGCAAGGGAAAGAATTTTGGAGAAGAAGATTCCAACATCCCCTGTTGTGGAGCAAAGTGGCATGGCCCATTCATCGATCCCACTAGATGCAATGGGAAGAGGAGAGGATGAAGATAGGCTTCAAGATGTAAGTCTCTATTGACATTTATGGTTGTCTCATATTCATACAAGATGATTGTCTCATATTCATACAAGATGATTCTATTTAATTTTATGATTGTCTATGTGCAGGAAACAATTGAATTGGATAAATTTGCAGCAAGGAGTGGTGGTGACCGTGTTTCCCAGGGCCATGGCTCTTCCTTGGCACAATACATCGGAAAATTGCCAAAGGAAGATTTTGTCATAATCCACAAGGAATTTTCCCCTCAAGGACACTTCATGACTTGGTGTCTGAAGGCCTTGAGCAAAGTTTTGTGCCTATCTACAATAATGCAAGGGACCAATTGTATATTTCTAGTTAGGAAGTCCCTTAACCTTCCTACCCTAGGAGTTAACTTTAGAGGAAAATTATTAAGTCAAATAGGAATAGCTTTAGGTCTTGGACTGACAGACCCTTAGTTAATATCCCAATCCGTTTTGACTTACCAATTGCCACTATCTTTTCAAAGAAGAAAGAATGTAGTGGAGAGGCTCAAGGCCAAGAGCCAATTGTAAAAACTTTATAATACCAATTATTGTGTTTCCAATTTCCATGTGCATTCAATCTATTATATCTTTATGGTTTTTTACAATCTCATAACTTTTGCATAGTTTAATCATTCTTTTTCCATTATTTCTTGTAATTTGTGTTGCCCAAAATGATTGCAATGGCCTAGGAATGCAAAAAAAAGGCCTGCCACAGAAACGCGGGGATGGGCCCTGCAAAACTTTTGCAGGGCCCATTCCCGTGCTTCTATGGGAGGCCTTTTTTTTGCATTCCTAAGCCATCCTATGCACTAGGTTACCTATATTGATGGTCTATGTCCCTCAATTAGCACCTTCACTTGGGGAATTGTTGAAGACTCTTCTTATGTGCAATGATTAGAGAAAGTTAAGACTCCTCTGAGTGCATATAAGCATGGAGTAGTACATAAGTATGGCAATGGCATGTGCCAATCATATGCCCCAATGTGCATGGCATGTGTTTCCATGGCTTGGAAATGCCAAAAAAAGGCCTACCACAGAAACGTGGAGATGGGCCCTGCAAAAGTTTTGCAGGGCCCATCCCCGTGTTTCTGTGGTAGGCCTTTTTTGGCATTTCCAAGCCATGAAATGCATAAAATAGCATTACCACTTACAACAAGTACAGAAAAAAGAATGATACAACTATGAAACACACTTCAAAGAGGTACTGGAAAAAGACACCTAGAAACATAGGAGAAATAAACTTCAAAACATGTACAGTAAGAGATAAACACTTGGAAGAGAAAATATGAGAAGACAAAGATTATATTCATCATTTGGGATTTACAAAATATTCATCGTATGGGATATACAAAAGGTTCTCCAAAAAAGGGAGTACAAATTTTTGATAAGGGTTATTCCCTCTAATTCTCCTAGCTAGCTGCAAATCTTTAGGTTGTATTGTCACTCTCTTTGCATGGATGGCACATAGGTTAGAGTCCTCCAACATTGATATAAGATACACCTCTACAGCTTCTTGGAGAGCTTCAATGGCTATCCCTTGGATACGAAGTCCAGCGCAATAGCATTGGATCTCTTCCTTCACAACTCTTGCAAATGACCTTCGTGGAATAAGAAGCTCCACAGACTTTTGATAGTGTCGAATCTCTGCAAAGGCTCTGGTTTGCTTTCTGTGCCTTTGTGGTGCTCTTGCATTTGGCGGGATGTCGGGTTGTGGTCGTTGTGGTCTACGACGTGGTTGGTAGTTCTTCTTTCTTCTTGGAGGATGCCTAGATGGTCCTGCCTCATCATTTACTTCCTCTGCCTGACCTTGCTCTCTTTCTTCATCGGTTGGTCTTCGTCCTTGTCTTGGGGGGAGTGTCTTGCCTCCTTGTGTTACTCGATGGTTCACGGGGATATCATCATTGTTCCATGGTAGCTCATTTATACTTTCTTCATCTGAGGAACTTGATAAATTTGAAGAATCAATCACAACTTTCCTATGTCCTCGTTGTTTGGGCCTTGACTTGATTGGTGTCCTGACTGGGTGCTCATCATCAGATGGGGGGGGGGATAATTTATTTCTTGAGATACATCTCTCTCTGGTGAAGCTTCATCCCCCCGCAATGGAATGCTACCGGATTGTGTACCTGCACCCGAGCTTCGTCTAGAAGACTGGCTTGTGGTTCGACTCTTCTTGTGGGGTGTCATCCATGTTGGGCGCTGAGTACCTTGCACATGGCTAGGATAGACGACATGATCCTTCCTAGCAGTCTACTTTGCGCATGCCATTCTCTTAGGTTGTAAAGTGGTAAAATGAGGAAGGACGCCTCTATTTATAGGCTTTCACTTAAAATTGTCCTGTTCACATTAAAATGGATAAAAATTAGTTTTAAGACATTAAAATTACTTTCACAAAAACAGTAAAATTTTATTTGAAGTGAAAGGGGTTATACAAACCTTGAAAAGAATAATGCATTTTTAGAGTTGGAAACTATTTCCAAGCAGAATCCTTGTGGACTTTTTGTGCACGCCATTGGGCATCATGATGTATGGGTCTTGACGATGACATCCACTTCTCTCTTGCAATATCATGTTGTAGCTTTCCTGTAATCTTTGCTATTCGTGACTCACATGCTCGTTCCATTACATGCTTTCTAGCGAATGTTGCACGAAAAAACCCATTGAACATTTCTTCTAAATAGTTTGATTGGAGTAGACCACCCCCATGACGAGTGTTTTTAAAGTAAACACCTCTAGCCCTGTAATGTGACTTCTCCATTCCTTGTGTACTAAAAATGTCCAGTGACCCATATCGATTCATAAAATATGCTCCATGTGCAAAAAGAATATGCTATGATCTGGTCAATAAGATATACACATAGTGTTTAAAACCAAATAAAAAAATGTAAGCAAAACTTACTATGTAATGTGTAATGTTGCTTTCTCCCAAAGATAAGATGAATGACCGTGTAAACTCCTTCAAAGTCACTTGGAATAATTCTCATTATGAAGCATTAGTGGAAACCAAACACATCAAATGTAGCAATTGATCAAACGATGACCAAAGCTTCTTTCGCTTGTTAATGAGATCAACCTGACTATCATTGTCTGTTGTAATTGAACAGAGGTTCTTCCAAAGCTCCCATTTCCCATCATCTTGACTATTCACATCTCTTTTAAAGAAACGTCTTGTCTTCTTCCCAGTCATTGAAACTTGTTGTAAAATCTCTTGAGACTAACCATACTTCTTAACAACTAAAGATATGTGGCCACCATGACAACCTATAGAATTCAAAAGATCTTCTATTTTTTGGATTGCTATTGTAGACCTCTCTAGTGGTTTCATTGCAAATGCATATTCAACATGGAGCTTCAAAAGCCTATCAAAGATCCTCATGAATGCATGCAAAGTACAAAAGTGAACATTGATTAATGGAAATGGGATAATGGGGTTCCAATCATTGCTTATTTTATAACGAGTCGGTTCTTGTAACATCAGACACCTCAAAGGTGATATCCCCATTCCCTGTGATTTGATGAGTCTGTTTCATCAATTTCTTCAGAGTCATCAACTTTCATCAATGCTCTTGCAGGTTTAGACTGTCTCTTAGATCCTTTCTAACTTTGTGTACAATATGGGCAAGGATAGAGAGAAGATGCTCCTTGTTTACAACCTAACATGCATTTTATACTCTTAAGGTATCCACCCAAATGCCATTCTATCTCAAATTCACCTATATCATCTACAAAAAGATTTTGCCCATGTATTTGAGAAGAGATTACTTCCGTAATCCATGGATTCTCTCTGATTGCACACTGTAAGTCAAATGATCCCTCCCTCCTAAAGTTTCATCACTTATTGCATGGTCCATAATTTCATTCATTAGTGTCACACTCAACCTTTCTAGTCGCCGACCCTTTATGATTTGACACTCATCAAGCTTCAGTATGAACTTTAAGTTAACATTACAGTCTGCACAAAGGAGAAAACATTATCTTAATATGACACTTGAATGCAATAAAACTTCAACACCAAATAAAATGTAGTAGGGGTATCTTTGATTGTTGAACTATAAAAGTGAACCATTGCTTGTTGAAGCTTCTGAAGATCCACAAATATATTGTTGAATTTAGTGTAAGTAAATCCTTGTGTGGATAGGATTTTTTATTACTTCTTGGGAATATTTGGATGATAAACAGAGGCAGGCATAGTTTCTTCTATGAATAAATATTGTCCAATAGTACGAGCCACATCCTCATTTGAAGTTTTTTTATTGATAGACACTTTATATGGGCATGGAAATATACTTTGAGAAATACCTTGTGATTGTAAGGCTTGCCTAAGAAGGCTGTACATTGTAGTATACCCATTTCTACTGATGCCCGCTTCGTCACATATTGCCTGCACATCTTGCACTGTGATAAGGTTTTTTAATTTCTTTGAAAACTCATCTTCAACAACAACTCTAATACACTTTCCTATGCGTGAGTCTAAAGCATAAGTGATTTCTTTGGTGTTTATACAGCTATTCATCAGCTTGAATTGGTCTTGTGTTGTTGATGAAGCAGTTATGTCTTGAATAAACGACCTACACAATGAAAGATTCCATTACAAATCTTCATTAAAACATATAAAAGTAAAACAAATACTCACCTTGTTGCATATATACGTCGTGTGCATGCTCCACCACCTTTTGAAAGTGTTTCAAAGGATGACAATGCTCTTTTCCTATGTCCCATACCAAGTGGAGTCTCTTTCAGCTGCTAGAAATTGGCAGTTAACTTTGAAATTGTGCTTTGTTTTGCTTCAATATCCTGCTCTAAATCTGCAAGTTGTTTTTGTCAAGATATGATTGTGCTTTCTAAAGTGACCACCCTCATATGATGGATGTGATATTGTTGGAACCAATACTTAGCAGTAGCAAGTGAATGTGTAGATAATCGCTTGCAGTAACCTAATAGTCGAGCTTCACCCACACAAATGAGCTGAAGTAAAGTTGAGAGGTTATGGAATGTTGGATGGTAAGAAGATATTGGATCAAGAGGATATAGTGAACCATGAGGCCAAAGATCAATACTTTTTTCTCCAGCTGCACGACGTTCATTTTGACAATTGGCATCATTGTTGCATCGTGTATTTGGAGCAAACTCTCAAGGCACACGAACATGGATACTTGTTGATGCAGGAGCATGCGGACGTTCAACTATGAAGTTTGTGATACATGTCAACACCATCTTTGCTAATGACCAGCAATATCAAAAACAAAGATGAAAAACTCATCGCAAGGGACTCTAAAGCATATGTTTTGCTCAAAAAATGTGTTTTCTTGTATGTGTGTGGGTTAAAGTGTATTTTTCCACTGTGTATGGCTGAAAATGATGAAATTTGAAAAAAGTTATTTTTTGGGGGAAGCATAGTCACGGATTTGATGATGTGGCACTTACTTTTGGAGGGAGTTTGAAAATTATACTTTTTCTAAAAGAAAATTCAAAAAATGGGCCCAAAAAAGTGACTTCTGACATATATATTAAAAAATAGGCCCTTTTGAGTTAGTATACACTAAAAATGAAACTTTTTAAAAAAACTCATTTTTTTATTCAAATACATGTACGAGTTTGATGATGTGGAAAGTAGATTCTCTTTCTCTCTCTCTAGAAGAAGAAAGAGAGAGGCCTACTGAAGCCTAAAAAAAAGCCTACTCTAGCCTACTAAAAAGTGCCCTATTAAATGCACTTCGTCCCCTTAAACAAGAACATCATTAAGGTTAATCCCTAAAATTTAGGGATCCTTACAAGGCCCATGCAGGGTTCATTTTTTCCCCTAATGCATGGTCATGATATAACACTAAGGCATGAGTACACCACTATCAGAAATTTAAAAAAAAAAAAATTAGGAGATTTGGTAAAACTAGTTTTTATAACTCATAAGGAACGAAAATGCCAACAAGAGAAAGTTAGCAGGTAGCTGAATATAGATACAGTATGTGAAGTTCAAACAATAGAGGCCAAGAGTACTCAAGGGAAATAACTTGAGGCAACGTATAATAATGAAATTGGATGTAGATAGACTTCATATACCACAAAAATCTAACAAAGAGAGGGATATTTCAACTAATTGATGAAGAAGATATATATATATATATATATATAAGAACCATGTATATAGCTATATATATGAGAGGCATATAAAGTTATGTATGCATATATGGCTCTCTCTCTCTCTCTCTCTCTCTCTCTCTCTCTCTCTCTCTCTCTCTCTCTCTCTCTCTCTCTCTCTCTCTCTCTCTCTCTCTCTCTCTCTCTCTCTCTCTCTCTCTCTCTCTCTCTCTCTCTCTCTCTCTCTCTCTCTCTCTATATATATATATATATATATATATATATATATATATATATATATATATATATATATATATATATATATATATATATATATATATATATATATATATATATATATATATATATATATAGCACTATTCCAACCTCAATGGGTGTTCTTTTGGCTCTCTCTCCCCTTTTCTAGGTTTTGCATGAGATGTACGTAGCTCCTTGGTCCATCACCAAAGTGTTAATGGTATATTGCGCTATCATAGTGTGCATTTTCCCCAAAGTAGACTAGCTTCTTCAAGAATCTTCAATGAAAAATTAATCATTTGCTTACACATAATCACCCTTTCTTTCTCTAATTAGGAAATAGTGTAACATTGATGATGCATTTCCACATTAGGACCACTTTTACTCAAGCCTCATAGGCTTTGAACATAATTTCTAGATCCTCAAGGAGTGGATCTACAAGCACAAAACCTGCTTTCTTTTTCTTAGAAGCTTTCTTAGTTTTACATGCTCTTGATTTTTTTGTAGAAGCCTTGATAAGTGCATGCTGTAGCTTTTTGCCCAAGCTTCCCACTTTCTTCTCCCATTTTTGAGTAATTTGCTCAAGAAGTGGTGATCACCACATTCATAACATGTACCTTTAGGAATCGGTGCACTTTTAGTGCACTATTTTCTTTGGTTTGCAACTCCTTTCTCAACATACTAAACTTGAACACTAGACTTATCTGTCCAAGTTGGATTGTTAGTCATGCATGTAGCATAGTATGTCTCTTCTTGATACCATTTATCATCACTATGTGTATCTCTTGGATATTCATTTTTACCCTCTGGGTATGCTTGCAAATATCTAGGGCTTATGTCTACCACTCCTAGTTCAACATGTATGATGGTACATTTATTGTTTTCTTCTAAGTACTTGATTGGTAAAACATTTGGAAGTGGGGGTGCTTGCTGATCCAAAACAAACCTTGTAAGCTCTTGATTGCCTTCATTATATCTAGGTTGACCATATTAGGGTTCTATATAGTATTTTGTTGGTCTCTAGGTGGGTTTCCATATGCATCCCTAGGAGGATACATATGTGTAGGTTGGTATTGTTGGCTCTGTTGATATTGTGGTTGTTGGTATTACAAGAGGTGTTCTATTGTAGTTTGGTGCCGTTGGCTATGCATGAGGGAGGACCTCAATGATCAAGGAAGATGGAGGTTCTCGATACTTCTTGGGAGGTCACCCATCCCGGTATTGTTCCCCCCTGGAGCTCGCTTAACTATGGCAATCTCTTACCACTAAGCTACATTCTTGTGGTGCTTGAACAAGGGGAAATACTAAGTTTCACATTATCTTCAACAAGTTTTGGGCTCTCAAAGCTTCATTCTTTGTTTTCAAAGCCTATTGTTGAAGCATTCTTGGAGTGATTTGAGCCTAGGTGGTTGTTTTGGGTAACTCATTATATGCAACGGAGTTAGTGATTCATTATGTAGGTAAACATATCAGTACTTGTAGTTTTATGAGATTTTGCAATGGATTTAGTGATTCACTATGTAGGTAAACATGTCAGTACTTGTAGATTATGAGATTTTGACACTAGCCATATACTCATTTTGTAGAGGATACTCTGGTGAAATTTTTCCAAATTTTTTGGCTTTTTCAACTATATAGTGGTCGATTTACTCCTTGATACACTTATTGGTGTGAGCACATTTATCCTCACATAATCCTTTTGGTTGATCATTACTGTTCATTAATTTTTTTGTCTAGGAAGACTATTGAATTATGCTCCAAAAACTGACACTTGGTCATCCTTCTTTGAGCCTTAGTGGTGTTTGGACTCTTCTAGCTCCATTATCATTCTATTCCTACCATCATGGCATCAGAGGTCTCAAGCACATTTGGTGGATTAGGGTCTAGTGCTAGTGTTTTAAGGAGGAGCTATAACTTGTAGAGCATTTTGAGATCTGAAAAATTGATGGCACAAACTTTGATCTATGGAAGAATCAGATTAAAGATGTGATGATTCAGAGGAGGCTGGTGACATGGATGAAGATGATTGGGATGAGTTAGATGAAATGGCCATGTTTACCATTCGATTGCACTTGGTAGATAATGTTTACTTTGCAATATTAGACTACGAAAGTGTAGAGGAACTTTGGAAGAAGTTATGCAATGCATATGAAAAAGAGACGACATCAAATAAAGTGTATTTGATGAGAAAATCATTTGACCTTCACATGAAGGACACATACGGTTTTGTTGCTCATCAAAATGAGTTTGATGCTATATTCTCCTAGTTATAGGTTCAAAAAATGGATATGAATAATGAAATGAAAGCAGTATTGTTGTTATGCACCTTCCCATCATCATGGGATACATTTTGCACAGCTATTAGCAATAACGTTGCTACTATACCAACCAAGAGAGTGTATGTGTACATGTTTCAAAATAGATACATCCATAGTTTGTTACCTACAACCAAGAGAGTGTATGTGTACTAGTCCAATAACGTTGCTACTATACCAACCAAGAGAGTGTATGTGTACATGTTTCAAAATAGATACATCCATAGTTTGTTACCTACAACCAAAAGTAAGGGTGGAAATTCCTATTGGGAAGTCATTGAACCTGAAAGGTCTTTTGTAGGTCCTAATCCATAGCCTTTCGATGATGGTAAATTAGAACATGAAGGATCCAAGTTGTAAAATATTAGACATAATCCAGTGACAAGTATCGATCCTTTTGAGTCACTTGACAACCTTGATGAAGAAGTAAATAGGAGAAACTCAAGATAGATTGCAAGCAAGTGTGCCACCTCATGAGCAACGTGCTTAGGAAACACTTGCTAACATATGAGTGAATGAGAAAGATAACCCTTGAAGTGTTTTGATGGCAATGCACCACAATGTGCTCTCCTTCTTGTGAGCTCCACAATGATATCCTCAAAGTAGAAAACCAAGCTCCTAGCACTACACACGGTACTCCGCACAGAGGCTACAAAATACACAGAAAAACACAGTACAGAGGGATCACAAACAGAGATGTGATCGAGCTTATAGTCTATGGCTGACTAGGCCACTATATGTTTTATTAAAGAATATATACAAAAGTGTCAGGTGGCCATTAGACCTTTCACATGGACACTAACGATAACAGTCTCCCACTAAAGGCCAATATGGCCAAAGTAAGTATGGGAGAAAAATGAAGAATGATAAAGAATATAAAGGTGTAAGTATACAAACTATACCTCTTGCCTGATGGGCATGTTACACAGTATACAAGTGACTGTGTAAGAACATGAATCAAGTAACCCCCATCAAGTGACAACAATGTTGAAAGGTATTGTGTGGTAGAGCTTTCATGAAAGCATGTGCAACATTATCTCAAGTATGAACCTTCTCAAGAATAATGTGCTCAGTGGCTAAGACATCTCGAATGAAGTGATACCTCAACTCAATGTGCTTGGTGTTTGCATGATAGATTGGATTCTTAGCCAAAGCAATGGCTCCTTGACTATAACTAAGCAAATGAGGTACATGCTGAGAAAGACCCATATCACAAGTAAGACAAGAAAGCCACAATGCTTCCTTACATGCCTCACTTGCTGCAACATACTCTGCTTCTATGGTGAAAACAACTGTACATTCTTGAAGAGGACATGTCCAAGAGATAGCACCTCTGACAAAATGAAAAATGTACCCTAATGTAGACTACGATTGTGTACACAACCAACATAGTTAGAACTTGTATAACCAATAATGGATGCTTTTCATCTACCTAAGCATAGACAGGTCCTTCCTGTCACTCAGATATCTCAAAATCATCTTGACTGCTTCTCGATGTTGCTTCCCAAGATTAGACATATATCTCCTCACAACTCCCATTGCAAATGGAATGTCTGGTCTCATAGCTATCATAGCATACATGAGACTACCAACAACAGATTGATAAGGAATTTTGGTCATGAATTCCTTTTCCTCATCTGATTTGGGCAATCATCCTTGCTCAATTTCACATAGTGGGTAAATTTGTACTCAATGCCTCAACATTTTTATGCATGCTAACTCGAGGATTAGTATCCTTAAACACCACTCTTCTCACTTCAACCTCCTTAATGGGTTTGTTTATGCATCTTAGATTCATTGAAAGTGGCATTATTACTTTTGATCACTAATCGCGTTTCAGGATCCCATAAGCAGTATCCAAATTGTCATTCTCGACAATATCCAAGAAAAATGCATTTCTTTGACTTATGGTCCAACTTTTGTCTAAGATTCTTGGGTATATGAACATATGCTTCACACCCAAAAACTCAAAGATGATCATAATATGGTGGCTTTCCTGCCCATAACACTTGTGCAACTGTCAAACCTTTGGTAGTACTATGTGAAAGGTTAATCGCATAAACTGCAATCAATATTGCTTCTGCCTCATCCCTTGCTTTGATAGGATATACCCAGACTTTTCTAGTATCATCATCTATGAAAGTGAAAAAATAAAGAGAATCACCTAATGTCCTTGTGGGCATAGGACCACACACATCTGTATGAATGAGATCTAAAGGCTGAATTGAAGAGTCAATGTGGGTCTTGTGCACATTCCCAATTTGCTTTCCATATTGACAATGCTCACAAAATGAAAAATCAGAGAAAGATAACACATGTAAGTATCGGAACAAGAAAGATTTTCCATTCCACTACGTGATATATGGCCCAAATGGCCATGCCAAATATAAGACATAGGCTGTTCAATAACAACTAAAAAGTGTTCTTTTTGTGATAAAAATAAAGGATAAAGTGACCCAACTTTGCTTCCCTTTGCAATAACCATATTTCCCTTTGATATGCAAAAGGAATGAGCATAGAAGAATACATTGTAACCAAGTTCATGAAGTTGACCAACTAACATCAAAGAGCGTGATAACTGAGGTACATGGCATACATTATGCATAATACATTTTGAACCATCAATGAACTACACAACCACATCTCCAATCCCCACAACATTACACTCGTAAGAGTCACCAAGTCTCATGGTACCAAGAGAATTTGCTACATAATTAGAGAACCATTCTTTGTGTGGTGTCACATGGAAAGAAGCAACAGAATCTAGCAACCACGTGTGGGAAAGAGAATCAACCATAAGAGCCTCAATTAGCATAGTGCTATTGAGTGTCAGTACATCAACATCATTAGAAATAGCATTAATTTCTTCAATCTTCACAGTCGAAGTAGATGGTGCAGGTAGCTATTTAACATGCCCATCACCATTTTTTCCTTTACCTTTATCATTCTTTAATGCATAAAAATCTTTCTTCATGTGTCCTTTCTTATGAAAATAATGGCATTCAATATTTCTCTTCCTTGATTTACTTATGCTTTTATTCTATTGACCATTCTTTTCCTTGTTCTTGCTCTTGCCATGTTCCTGATTCTTTCCTTGGATTGTGCTATCAACTAGTGGGTCCTACCTTTTCAGGGTAATTGGATGAGAATGCATGTCCTCTAATGCAACCATTTGGTTTCAATTAAGCTCAAACTCACTACTAGAGGAAGACTCATGTGTGTGGCATTGATGCAAATGGCTAGTTCTTCTTGGAGTTTGAGGTCTATGGAAGCACAAGAACAACACAAGGAAGAAGAAGAGGCTTGGAGCACAACACACAATATTGAATTTACTATCAAGTGAATGTACAAAGATAAGTCATCCATTAGGGTTATAGGAAAATATACAAGCTAGGGGAAAAACCTCCTAAAGAGGGCAAAAAGTGCCCCAATTTCCCTAAGTGTGTTCACACACATCATTACCAAAGTATATCAACAAATCCCCCTAGGAATGATGCGATAAACAAGGAGGTGGAACTTATGTATAAGGAAATGCCAAGATATGTGGAAAAAGATCAATCCATAAAAGGAAGTAAGACTAAGGCTTTGCAAAAAGATTCAAACTTCTCCTGAGGTAGAGCCTTTGTGAAAAGATCTACAATTTATCCTCTATCGGCACATATACCAAGCTGATCTCCCCAATAGAGAACCTCTCCCGGACATAATGATAATCCACTTCAATTTGCTTTGTGCAACACAAGGTTCCTCGCAATTTCCAATGCACTCTAACATTCATTGGAGATGGTGGTGGTAGAAGAAAAACACAACACTAAAATCAGTTAAAAGGCATTTGAGCCACACACACACTCAACAGTCACATTGAAAGCTTCCCTTTATTTAGCTTCACAACTAAACATGGCCATAGTAGGATGCTTATTGCTCAGCCAAGATATGCATGAGCTACTAAGCATCAAGTAAAAACCACTAGTGGACCCATGAGTGTCATAGCAGCTAGCCCAGTCAAAGTCAAAAAAAACATGTAAATATAGCGGTAGTGATCCCCCATTGGGACAAAACAATCAAAGTAAGTAGATACCACTCAAGTAGCAAAATATGTGCTTAACCACCTCCCAATGCTTATAACCTAGGCAATGCATAAACATGCTCATCTGAGAGACAAAAAATCGAATTTCAAGCCAAATTATGCATAAATAAATCAGGCATCCAATAGTCTTTTGATAAAGAACAACATCAAATGCATCTCGAGTATCATGAAGACTCAATTGTAAACCTATTTCCATAGGATTGGCAATAGGTTTGCAATCTTCAAGGCCAAAATATTGCAACAATGTGTCAATATATTTTGTTTGACACAAAGATATTCCACCATCAACTTACGTAAATTGAATGCCCAAATAATGAAGTAAATGCCCCAAATCTGAAATCTCAAAAGAGGCATGCAAATCAGCCTTGAAATCATATATATTCTTCTCATTAGGACTAGTGAGCAGCATTCATCAACATAGAAAACAATGATCAAAAGCACATCGTTTGCATGCTTAACATATAAGGTGCTCTCATTTGGATTGTTCTCAAAACCATGTGCAATCAAGTATGTATGTATCTTCTCATACCAAGCACATGGTGCTTGCTTCAAAGCATATAATTCTTTTTTCAACCTGCACACTTTGTTTGCATATCTTTTTGCACAAAACCATGAGGTTGAAATGCATCACTTCTTTGTGTAAGTCCCCATTCAGAAATGCAGTTTTAATGTCCAACTGATGTACATTCAACCATGATGAACTGCAAGTGCACAGATTATACAAACAATGGTCATTTGGCGTGTGGGTGCAAAGGTCTCATTGAAATCAATGCCTCTCTCTTAAGCATAACCTTTTGGAAAAATCCTAGCCTTATATCTGTCAACTATTCCATCAAGTTTACATTTTAGCTTGTATACCCATTTAATGCCTATGGCCTTTTTTTCTAGAGGAAAATCACATAAAGACCAAGTACCATTCTTCATAATTACATCAAATTATTATTTCATAGGTCATCCATTTTTTGGAATTTTGTACTTCATCAAAAGAAATAGGCTCATTCTCATCACAAAGAATAGAGGCAGCATAACATAGCAATATGATGCAAAACAAGCACGATGAGATCCTAAAAGCATACGATATCATAGAGGTGCATCAAATTTGTTATCTCACAAAGTTTGCCTCCTCTATATCATCCGTATCATCAACAAGTGATTATAATGTAAATGTGCATCATAATGGAATGATCTACATCAACAAGTTTAGAGAGGCAGCAAAGTGTCATACACATCTTTGGAGCTAACTGGTGTCTCTTGAGTACATGAAAGTAATGGCTGAATCGTGTCTTCCACAAAAACCACATCACAACTAACCAAAATGTGTTTTGTCTGGGGATGATAAAGATGATAGCCTTTTCTTTCATAGCTATAACCAACAAAAATACATTTTACTGCTTTATCATCCAATTTTTTGCATTTTTGTTCATATACTAATGCATATGGCAAACAATCTAAGACATGTAGATGAGCAAAAGATGGCTTTGCGACCATGCCAAGCCTCATAAGGAGTGATAGATTACAGTTCTTTGGTGGGACACGTGTTAAATACATATGATGCACACATAACAGCCTCAAGCCAAAAGCTATGTGGTAATCTTGACTTTTGACCATACAGCTTGCCATATCCATAAGAAACGTATTCTTTCTTTTAGAAACTCCATTATGTTGATGTGGATAGGGCATTGTACACTGATGTTTTATTCCATGTTCAACCATAACTGCATAAAAATCTGAAAACATGTATTCCCCCCTTGATCAAAATGGAGGGTGCTCATTTTAAATGTTGACATATTTTCAGCCGAAATCAAGAATTGTATGAAGCACATAAACACTTCAGAATTTGCTTTCAATGAATACACCCATGCATGCCTAGAAAAATCATCAATAAAAGTCACGAAGTAAAGGTAGTTCCCAAAAGCAGGTGTCTGCATAGGACCATGGACATCACTATAAACAAGTTGCAATATTTAAGTAGCTCATACTGAACCATCTTTTGGGAAATAGGAAGGTTCCATTTTTCCCAAAATACAACCTTCATATACATGTTTACCATATGCCTCAATTTTGGGTAGAGAGGACACCATTTCATATTTTACTAGGCAGAGCAAACTAGCAATATTCAAATGATCAAAGTGTGCATGTTGAAGCTTTGCATCTGGGATAGCCTGAGAATCTTGAACTATACATGCTAAATCATTCAAAAAAATTTCATCGCCTATTAGCTTTTTAAGCCCATGACATAAAATTCCAGAAGCATTAATGACATCATCATTTGAGATGCCATGACTTGTACATCTAGCACCAACAAATTTGAGAAACAATCCGATCTTGGTTAATGTTGAAAATAACAACAGGATTTTCTTGATCCCTAGCACAAATGAAGCATCTGATAATGTGAAAGAACTACCATCAGTAGTAGTTAGAATGATCTCACCAACTCTTATTACAGGATAATAGGAGTTGGTGGTGCATGTGACAGTATTCCATATAGGGGTAGGCTCAAGTGAATCGATGAAATTTCAATGTGAGGTAATATGTTTGGTTTCCCCGTTGTCAAAGTAGCAAAATTTGAGTCTATTATAGACATACATTGTTCATGAGAAGATGGCTCATAGCTCCAAACACTAGTAAATGTCCATTCTTCATTTTGCATAAGATTTGCAGACTCTGTTTTAGGTGTAGAGGCCTATGCAACAACCATTCTAGCCTCTTTCTTCTTTGCCTCTTTTGTAGGTTGTTTTGAACTACTTTTGACATGATCGTTTCCTTTATAGTATTTGCAAAATTGTTTCTTCTTTTCTATTTTCTTCTCTTCTTTGTCTTCCCTTTTTTATTTTGCAAAATTAGCATATTTTTGCTTGCTAGTAGATGAGCTCCATTTACCTTTGCCCTTCTGGCTGGCTAAGAAAGCTTGATCTACAACACGCATAATGGACCTATTTTGCCTAGATTGATCTTCTTGCAATAAAACAGAAACTAACTCCTCCAATCTTAAGCCATTTGGATTGCCTTTCATCATCAACCAATTAGTAGAAGCAAAACTCTCATATGAATCAAGAAGACCATTAAGAACAGTTTGCATAAGTGAACTATCTGGTAAGACCATCTGCAAAAATCAACTCCTCTTTCAAATCTTTGATCTTTTTCAAAAAATTGTCCGTAGAATCTCCTTCGTTCATATGCTCACTCTCCAACTGTTTTCGGAGGTAAGCAACATGAGGCTCATTTCTTGCCTTGTACAAAGTGATAAATATATCCCAAGCATCCTTTGATGTTTTGCAAGGGTGAATGTGAAGGATAATGGCACGTCTGACAAAACAAAGCCATCAATGCATGTGTTGAGCATCTCTGCCATCTCAACAAAGTTGCTCTATAGTAGGTGCACTAGGAATCAAAGCATGAACAAGAATCTGAAGATCATCATCTTCAATGCCATCTACATTACCTTCAATAATTGTATTTGTAGGTGTAGTAGGTTGATTTTCAACACCCTACACAATATTCCATAGTCCTTTTGTGACCAATACATGACTCATCATATATGCCCATAATAGGTAATTGGTACCACCTAAGTTGTCCCCAATAGCCAACATATGGAATACATCATTCCTTTTATCAATAACTACTAACAAAAATACCCTAACACGGAAAAATGAATCTATATCAAAAGAAGAAGAAAGTGCCCTGTCAAGCTCTATTAAGCTTGTAGCAAACTTTGAGGCACTTGTACTTGCGAACTGAAACCTATATATATGTTTGGCATAAAAGGACAAAAGTGCCTACATAGGCACTGTGATAGTGCATTCGGAGGCCAAAATGAGAAATTTTGACACCACAAAGCAAGTTCGTTTTGAACTCCTAATCACCCTAAGTATGCTCACCAATTTTCATGTGATTCAAAGTTTGTGAATGGAGGGGTGTCAATGATGCCCTAGATGAAGCAACGATGTGCTCTGATACCAATTGTTGGAGTTTGAGGTCTATGGAAGCATGCCAACAACACAAGGAAGAAGAAGAAGCTTGCAGCACAACACATAATACTGAATGTATTACCAAGTGAATGTACAAAGATAAGTCATTGATAAGGCTTATAGGCGTATATACAAGCTAGAGGAAAAACCTCCTAAAGAGGGAAAAAAGTGTTGTGGCAGTCCTAAGTGTGTTTACACACATGACTACCAAATATGTCAACACTCATGATCAAAGAAATGTGACTTTTGGAAGACTTCCATTGGCCTAGGGTTTTAGCCAATCTCAAATGCATGTATAGAATATGAAAGCAAAAGGTTTGTAAACCTTTGGGAGGGGTAGTGTGCACGTCTGGACCTTGATTTCAAAACCAAAAATGATATTAAAAAGATGCACAACCCTTAAAAATTAACTCGCAAAGAGATGTGATTGAAGGGCTTTGGTGTGCAAAAGAAGAGGAGGAAGGAGGAGATGGAGGGAGAGAGAAGAGAGGAATGACGCGCGGATATGCGTGGGAGCCTCGAAACCCACATAATGATCTCTCTTGAGGCAATGCTCTATATATGATATATATACATGAATATGGGGGTAAGGTCACATGACCCTTACATCCCCAACAATCTCCCACTTAAGGGTCAATGTGACCATAAGTGAAAAATATACAAAGAATGATGTAGGACTATACAATAATGTACAAGGAGAGTCGGGATCTCTACCCATACTGATCAGCCTACACCAACTACCTCGAACAAGGTGTATCCATGCACCTCAAACTGCTCTAGACTCATATCTTTCGAGTCGAGCTCGTATCTGACTGATGCAAGAACTGATGAAGTTCTTGCAAAGCTCCCACTTGCTCTATGCCTATGTCAATCATCGAACAACTGACAACTCCAAGTGCAAATGCTCCAATAGCAACTGCAACATCTGGTCTCGAGCATAATAGCTCGTACATCAGACTCCCGAATGCTGACGAAACATGTGCTATCCTGGCTAACCTAAGTATGTCGGCCATGCCTGTATCCAAGGCATCCAAAGCACCATCATCAAGACCAACATGTCCTCACATATCTGTGTCAACATCTGGCATGAGCAAATCCAAGAATGACTGCATGATCGCTGACTCATCAACATCTAAATCAGTCATGCTCGCAACCAAGGATGTATCTAGCTGTGCATCCTGAGAGCTAGTATGCTCTGGTATACACTGTGTATCATAAGAGCTATCATGCTCTACCACACCAAGTGTATCATCATGCTCCACATGAGCTAACTGCACAACATCAATACCAAGGTCAAACTGATGATCAAACTGTGATTGAGTATCATCACAATGCTCTATATGAGCATCCAGATCATGCTCTAAAGCATCCAACTGATCATCCAAAGTGTGCTCTATAAGAGCGTCCACATGATCAACCAAACCACTATCTACATGAGCATCATGAGCATCCAAAACATGATCTACATGTGCATCCATCTGAGTATCTGAATCCTGCCATACATGTGCATCATGAATGTCAATAGACCTATCTGTAGGTAGACAAAATGAGACATGATGAGTCTCACACCGCACATAAGGCTGACCTCCCACTGAGATGAGACTGTCTCTCACATGAAGTACCTACAGTGGATACCTGTGCCCAACCATGGCACCTCTGACAAGCATAAGCTGTCCCAACTGCAACTGAAAATGATGCTCACCAAGGAATGCATAACATCTGCTCTCCTGTAACTGGCTAACTGAAATCAAGCTCATAGGGAATGAAGGTACATAACGTACATGTCTAAGCATAAGTGATGCTCCACTAGGTAGCATAAGGCATATATCTCTTGCACCCTCAATGTCATATATCATACCATCAGGCATGTGCACACATCCACGACTCTCACCTGAGAATCGACAAAACCACTCACGATGTGGAGTAACATGAAAAGTGGCTAATGCGTCAAGCAACCAAGCCATATGCGTGCTATCCAATGAACAAGAGGAATCCTGAGATGAACCATAGGAGAAAGTGATATCACCATCACTAGCATAATCAATAGCCATAGACTCTCCTGAAATCATACCTGACCTGCATCACGTGCATATCTCTGACATCCTCGTTGCATCCGCCTGAAGCAACGTCGTCGAATATGGCCCTCATGACCACAATGCCAACATCGAAGTCGTCGATGTGATCTATGTCTCACATGAGTCAATGGACTCGCATACATATCATGTGGTCTCTTCCATAATGCACTACTCGTCTCCTCATACATAACAGACTCATATATAGAATCTACAAGCTGTAATCGGATAGTGGAGCTGGCCAATGCATCCATATCCATCCATACATGGTCGGGCATGTCACGAGGCCTCTGTGCATCTCTATGCACATACATGTGTAACCCTACACGAACCAATATATGCCACATCTGAGCTTTCCATCTCGGAAAGTCAGTGCCATCAAATCGAGAAGACATCATGCTGGCAATCCATGAGACTAGCAATGTAACGAGAGACTAGAAACAATACTCTATCCTCAATAGGATCACACCTGCATATCCATATGCATAAATCACATCACATATGTCTTTGCGGAGAAGAAAACCATGTGAACCATCTGTCACATAACCATGCATCTAACATGCACATAAAACCATGAGCATAAGCCAGCTCACCAAGTCTCCAAAGTGACCAAGTAGATGTGAAAGAATCCTGGGAAAAATTCAGCAGAGTATCCCTTGTAAACTGATCAATCAAACAAGATAACCAATAATGAAAGAACAATGAGTAATCTTCCACCACTTGTCACTGATCCAACCAAAGATAATGGCAACTACATATGCCAAAAACTAATGGCAATACACGCCAATACAATGGTGATGCACCTCCCACTCAAGAATGAATCCTGCAAGATGGTCCAACCTATCACAAATAACCTATGACCAAGTCCAAATGAATGGAGATAATCAATAATCCAAAGCTATCACACAAGCTTCAAGATCCACTAGAGCTCCTTTCTAGCATAAAAGCAGATGAAATTTCGGCAGCATCTCCTCTGTAAAATGGACTCTAGAACCAAAATAACCATGTGGGAATCACCATCCATATATGCCAAGAATCACACTGGCAAATACATATCAATCAATGATCAAATGCTAATAAAGATGACAAACAAACGTGTAATTGAGGCCCCAATCTGGATCACGTACCTGCAAAAAAAACAAAGATACAAGTACCAACTAAGATCCAATGTCAACTCTCACAAAAGTATGTGCAGCCAAAAAGTAAATTCGTAACCAAGTGGCATAAACAAGATATAGACCACAATGCCACTATACATCTATGATCGAACTCATGATGACATAAACCTCAAAAAGAGTATACCACAATGTCATCTTACATGCCAAACAAGTGACAAGATCATGCTCTACTCTCATATGGAGGAGCTAACACAATGATCATACATGTACAATGTCTTGAAGCTCTGAAAATAAGAGCTTGCACACCAAAAATTCTCTCGAAGAAGAAGTTCCAAAGCAAATTCAACCTCCAAGTGCAATTAGGGTTGTTTGGGCAAAAATGTGTTGCTCTGTGTTTTGCTATTTCAGAGGTAATAATCTCTGAATCTAAACTTTTGGTCTTCAGCAAACTTCAAGATCTGAGTCTTGGCTACGTAACGAGATAAAGAACACCTCAATCAAAGGTGCGTAGCTCAAGATATCCACAAAACAAGCACCTGCTGTCAATTTCACTATCACCTGCAACACTGCTGCTCTGTATTTTGTAGTTTCGGTGACCTTGCACTGAGAATCTGAATCTGACTCTTTCTACAAAGTTGTAGTTATCTTTACAAGCTACAGACAGCAAGTTGAATCATCGCATTCCGAGCTGTAGAATTCAAGTTATGACAAAAAAACCGACCTGTTGTCTTACTCAATGTAGATTCGCCTTCTACAATTCTCTGCGTTTTCTGAATTTTCGGCACTTCAGAAGTCCGAACCAGGTTATGCGCCCTTCGGTGAAGTTATAGCTCTCTATGTTAGCTACACACAGAACTTTAAAACGCATCAATCGGAGCTTCCTAGCTCGAGTTATGACCAAAATACTGAACAGTTGTCAAGAGATGCCGACCTGCACTTCTACCTCTTCTCACCTAAGCTTCCATTGAAGCTTCTTGCACACAAGCCTTCAGCATGCTCTGATACCAATGAAGGGCTTTGGTGTGCAGAAGAAGAGGAGGAAGGAGGAGATGGAGGGAGAGAGAAGAGAGGAACGACGCGCAGATATGTGTGGGAGCCTCGAAACCCACATAATGATCTCTCTTGAGGCAATGCTCTATATATGATATATATACATGAATATGGGGGTAAGGTCACATGATCCTTACATCCCCAACAGTGATGCCATAGAGTGGTGTTTCTTTTCAGTGCTCACACATTTACAAACTAATCTTTTCCGATCAATAAATCAATTTCTCAATGGAATATTAACCCCCCCCCCTTCAATTGATATCTCGTGGTGTTTTCCTAAGTGCAATAAGGCAAGTTCTTGTCTTGTTTTTTTAATGTTTAAGTGGCTAGTTTTATCACTCTTTGGTTTCTGTGTATAGACAACCAATCAAACTTGCGCTTCCGAAAGCTTATGATTTTGAGAAAATCTTGTAATTCACCCTTGATATATCTTACAAGGCTCACATGGGATATTCCGTACTTTTGATGAACTTGCGCGCTTGCAATGTATCCCTTGATGAATTAATGGAGTCTTAAATAAGAACCTTTGATATCTTTCTCATGCATTCTTGATAAAGTGCACCTCCAATCAAACAAGTGATCCACCTCTAATCTAGTAAGAACATTTTGATCGAGTTCCAATGAAAATAGACGTTATACTATATTATAAAGTCATAGAAATTGTCATAAACGTTATACTATATTATAAAGTCATAGAAATTATACTATAAACGTTATATCCAAGTTGAATCATGTCAATCCCATATTCCTAGCTCAAGTTATGAGCAAAATATTTCTCGGAGGGAGAGTTTCTTTTCTGATAAGAGATAGAGCGTATTTTCTATTGGCTTTTGATGCAAAGAATCTATTTTGATCTAAAAAATTATGGAAATTCTTATCATCTATGCAAACCAAATTGAATTGCATCAATCCAATATTCATACCTCAAGTTATGAGCAAAATATTGATTGAGGATAGAGTTTCTTTAGAGAATGTTCTTTATCAACTTTTGGTGAGAGCCAGATTTTGAAATTTTATATAACATTATAGATTTCTAAAAAGCTATACAACCCAAGTCAAACTTCTAACTCAATTTGTGACCAAAATACTAATCGGTGGTAGAGTTTCTTTTCTAATAGGCAATAGAGCACACTTTTTATTGACTTGTGATGTGAATGGGCTTTTATAGTCTTCTAAAAAATCCTAGAACTTCTTAGAAGTTACTCAAACCAAGTTGAATAACAATTAATTCAATATTTTTCGCTCAATTTATGAGAAAACTAGTGATTGAGGTTAGAGTTCCTTTTCCAATGGAGTAAAGGCAACCACCTGTGATGGGGTACACCTGTGATGGTGTTATCTTTGATGGTGTGTACCTTTGATGTTATGCACTTTGTACCTTTGATGATTTCACTTATGATTGGGTTGGCTATTGTAATAAAGTGATAGGTAGGAGATGGTTAATCCACGCCCTTGAAAGATAGAAGATGGTTGAACTACACCCTAAGAGAGATGATTAGGAACTAATCCTCAACCGTGGCTTTTGGGGCAAGTGGTTAGTCCATCACATTCCTAACAAAAAGGTTGTGAGTTCAAATCTCCTATAGATTTTTACATTGATAGCAAAGCCTAGGAAGTAGGCTTGGAAAAGGTGGTTTGAGCCAATGCCCTCTAAAAAAGGTGCTTTGGCACTCTACCATGTGAAAGGGTGGGAATTGGGAAGGCAGCACTTTGCGAACTCTATCCAAGAGATGTTGGGGTGTATCTCTCAATCCGTACATCGGATTGAGGCATATAAGATACCATTGGAAATCTCTCAAAACAAAACCTCCAAATCTAAGGAGGAAGCTTGGAAGTGTGAAGTCCTTTGGAAACCTTGGGTGGCACTTGATTGAGTGTTCAACATACCAAACATGAGGTTGAAGATACTAAGGTTGAGAACAGGGTTCAAGATACCAAGGTTGCAAACAAGGTTAAAAAAACTATGTGAGGTTGAGGACATCATTTCAAGGGTACCAAGGGAGTTCAAGAACCAATCATGGAAGCTAGAGAGATACATGAGTAGATCATTGAGGACAATGATCAACTAAGGGGGGAAGAATGTAATAAAGTGATAGGTACGAGATGGTTGCCACAATACCCTTGAAAGATAGAGGATGGTTGCACTAAACCCTAAGAGGGAGGATTATGAAGTAATACCCAACCATGGCTTTTGGGGCAAGTGGTTAGCTCATTGCATTCCTAACCAAGAGGTTATGAGTTCAAATCTTTGATAGTTTGTTATAGCTACACACAACTATGATGTAAATTTCTTGAGTATTTGTAGGCCTTTAACATAATTTCCAAGTCCCCATCCTTGAACATAATGCAAGCCTAGAGAAAATTTAACAAGAGTAAAACAAAAAAGAAACAAAATACAAAAAGAAGGGTCTCTACTGCCTAACCTTTTTTATCTAGATCACTAATAAATAACGAATGTATAATCTAGCTTTGATCATGTAAAAACCACCCCAAGAGGTAAGAAAGATGATGGAGTGGCCTTTTGACCAAAAAGATAAAGCGCATCTCTTTCATGCAAAGTTTGGAAGACTTCTTTACTAATTCATTTGCATGATTGCGATATCCATCACATAAATTACCTAGGTGCAATCGATAAACTCCCTAGAAAGAACACCAAAAAGTGAGCATTGGTAGTCTAGGACAAACTTGTACACTTCAAATTTATCAAACCATGAAGATTAGACCTCAAGCTAGTTACAATCAATGACATAAGCAAATACGATGAGTGCCCAGTTGAGTAGTAGAAGTATGATCTCATGTTAGCCTCAAAGAAGATCCTCTTGTGATCAAGTTCACTAGGTTCCACAAGACAATAATTCCTTAGCTCCGTGATCCTTCCTAGATTATCAAAAGTGCATGAGGATGATCACAAGTGCATGCAAATGATCAAAAAATGCATGAGGATGATTAGAGCACATGAGGAGGATCACAAGTGCAACCAATAAGTAGAAAAGAAAACTCCACTAATGATGGAGTTGGCTAGTTGCACACAACGATGAAATCAATGGCCAAGTAGATGGAACACAATTTTAATTGGAAACTCTTCCAAGACACGGGTAGCATATGCAAGATAGAATTGGGTATATGCACTTTCAATGTAGTCAAGCACATGCTTTCCTAATCAAGTGGGGAATTTGTTTGTGATGTAGTGATGCTTGCTTTCCCAATCTAGCAATAGGTCTGAATCATGAAAATGCTTATATCTCCCTCCTCATGATGTGTTTCTCATGTGCTATGGTGTTGAAGCTCAAGGTTAAGGAAAAGCACAAAAATGCATCAAAGAAGTGGACACACAAGAAGAGGGAGCAAGTAGGGAGCTCCAAGAAGTACATGTCAACTTTTCTGAAGAATCCCCTACAAAAACAGTGATTTTCATCACTAAAAACCATTGTAATTACCATTTTTTATTTTTGTAACTCCATTTTGTTCAAGCCGAGGAGTCCTCGAGCTTGAGGAGTATTAGAAGTATCATCCTACCAATTTTCATAATATTTAGACTTCGTTTGAGCCCTCAAATAAGCCCTGGAACCTAATTTTTAACTAGGCCGGACACTAGGTCTAGACAGGGCCAAAACTACTCAAAAAACTATAAAAAGATCTAGAGAGCTCATTTTTGGGGTTAGCTTGTTGAAGAATAGAGCTTTTGTAAGATAACTCTTTTGCAATCGAAGCTTTCCATTGTTTCTCTCTTTGATCTTACCTTGTGCACGTGTGTGTGTATGTGTCTGCATGTTTCTGTACTTTCACTCACGCACTTGTGCCTTCACTTGCTCGTGGTCTTCATACCGGTCCTCATGTGTCCGCGGATTGACAAGTAAAGGAGGTGGTGCTTACGCTTGAGCTACACCAAATTTTGGTGTCGTTGTCAGGGAGAGAGCTTCGAGGACGAGCATTGTGATGGTAAGATCGTAGATTTGCGACGTTGGAAGGTAAAAAATCTATCATTTTTGTTCATTTTCTGATTTTTCCTCTTCATCTTCATCATCATCACCATCTCCATCTTCTTCCATCTCCTTCTTCATAGAAATTTCTTGTTTTTAGTGCATTTTCACCATTTCCTTACCACTTTTCATGCATTATTGTGCGAGAAGGAGTTTGGAAGTGCAAGGGAGAGCAAGCGCCTGTGTTTTTTCATGATTTTCTGCACATACGGAGCTCGCCAATGCTCGGTGCTCAGAAATTTGAATTTCTCGCCAAAAAACATGATTCTGACTGAAAATCGCGATTTTCATAAAATTCAATTTTTTTCAAAAAAACACGATTTTCTATCTCTTGCCTAAAAGCTTTTTGAAAAGAACATGATTCTGAGGTCATTCTCAGAATCGCGATTCTCTGGTTGTGCTCAAAATCGTGATTCTCTAAATTTCTCAAAAACACAATCCTGAGAAGACACGATTTTTAGTGGGCTCAAAATCGCGATTTTCACAAATCACGATTTTCAGTCAAAAACACGATTTTGTGAAAACACGCTTCTCTGTGGCTCCAAAATCACGATTTTCAAAAAACACGATTTTCATCCAAAATTGCGATTTTCACGATTTTTAGAAAACTCGATTTTCACTACGGTACAAAATCGCGATTTTCAGAACACGATTTTTAATCAAAATCGCGATTTTCTGGCCATTCTCAAAATCGTGATTTTCAGGCCAAAAACACGATTTTGATCAAACATTATTCTCATTCAACATCGCAATTTTCATGTCAAAAACACGATTTTGAGAAAACACGATTTTCACTCAAAATCCTGATTTTGTGATCATTCTCAAAATCGTGTTTTTCACGATTCTCACTCAAAATCGCATTTTTCACGATTCTCACTCAAAATCGCATTTTTCACGATTCTCACTCAAAATCGCGTTTTTCATGATTTTCATTCAAAATCGCATTTTTGGGGATTACTCAAAATCGTGATTTTCATCAATGCTCAGCATTGCAATTTTCATGATTTCACAAAATCGTGATTTTTGTGGTTGCTCAGCATCGCGATTTTCATGATCCCTCAGAATCGTGATTTTCATTAGAGCTCAGCATCCTGATTTTCAGACCCCCTAAAATCTCATTTTCACACAAAATCGTTATGTTTCCAAAAGGTCATGTTTGCCTATTTTGACCCCCAGGAGCTTAATTTGACATAACTTTTTCATCAAAAGTCCATTTTTTGAGCTCTATAGCTTTTTGGAAAGCCTATTTCGAATCCTACATGGCCTCAATTGTTTTGTATAAGAATAATGCATCTATTTTCAGATATGATAATTTGAAGTTGATCCTCAAGTGGGACTAGGAAACCAAGGGGACTCCAAAGGATTTTGAACCATATCAAGGGAAAATTTTGGACTCTTAACCGAGGCTTATGAACTTGAGATCTGGTAGACACTTAGGCAAGCATAGACAAAGCAATAGATCTTCTGAGGCTAGTGCTAACCATATAGCTAAGTCATGGGCACAACAACTAAGTGGTTATCCTTACATACTAAGTTCAGACACAAGTGACTCAGAAATGTCTTTTAGCATGGGGAAACCTACAGGTAACTCAGGCACTGCCAATTTACAAACACCAGAAGGTCCATATAAGACACAGTTGGAATATATTCGGACCAACCGATTAGGTGCTCGCATCTATGAGGACGGCCTAAGGCGATCAGTAGTCCAACTCAAAAATCTAGATCAACCCTTTGGACTTGAACACCCAGTAGTCAAGTTTGAAGAAGGTTCATACATTGATAAGGAAGGAACCATGTATGTGGTCACCAACCTACCAGATAGGTCTGATGAGTTTGGAAATATCATTCCTAAGAATGAGATAGGATAATGTAGGACAAGGACCCCAGACTCCTAGAGGTAAGTCAGTTTTGACCAGAGTGATCACTCCAAATTGGATCCCTCAAGACAACAAAAGCATAGAACTATTCTTGAATAGAGAAACAGAAGAAGCCTTTTGGAGATTCAAGGCAGATCAACCTAGCTAATTGGGCATAGTCATCATCTACGAGTTCAAGGATCTAGAGATACTAGGCAAAGTTGTCTACCTGGATAACACATCGGAGAAAATGTTCTTGGTATCAGAGCATGATAGGCACTCATATACTTGGCAGGTTGAATTGATCTTTCCTCCACCACGGTCTAATATTTCCCATGGCCACCAAGGTGTAGGATCATCCAAAGCTCATGAAGCACAATGAGAGCGAACAAGAGAGAGACCTGGTGTCAATTTTGCACACATTGTGGGTAGAAATAGATCAGGATTTGAAAATGAAAGACCTGAAAGAGAGAGACATCAAGCACATAGGCAACAAAGAGATGAACATAATTTTCCATTGCCTAGACTCCGAGAGCACCACAGAACCTTTAGACCCACTCAAGTGATCAAGGCAATGAAGAATTATTTCGACGGGACAGGAGATCCTTATGATCATGTGGCCGAGTCCAAACAAGTGTTAGGAGTTGAACAGGTTGAGGATTTGTTCACCCAATACAAGGCATTTGGTTTGACTCTCAAGGGCATTGCCTTAGCTTGGTTTCAACCACTTAGTAGTCACAACTATCACGATATAGGTCAACTGCTAGACGAATTCATTGTAGAATTTTCCAAGAGTGGTATCAGGCATAACACATCATCTTTGATCCACAGCTTCAAGCAGACACCCCAAGAAACAGTGCGACTAGCAGGTAGAAGGTTCAGACAGTACCTAGAAAGATGCCCTACTCTAGAGTTACCCACACCAGCCAAACAAGTGGCTTTGTTTTTAGATGGCTTAATAAGCACCAAGCTAAGATCATATGTGTACTTGAAAGAGCCTAGAAGCATAGAAGAGTGTGTGCAGACCTGCATTGACATAGAAGACAACTTGGGTGAGGAGTTAGGACTATCCCAACTCTATAAAGACTCTGACAATTCTACTAGTCATACCTCTAGAGCCTCCATTGAACTGAATGAGATAGTAGGGCACGTTGCCAAGAAGATAGGAGTTCAAATAGACCAATACCAAGAGTCACCTCATTGAATCGGTGTTATACTTGTGGAGGCGACCACATGGCTAATGTAGGCCCATTGCACAACCAAAACATGAGAGAAAGGAATGCTCCATATTGCACTATTAAGAGAAAATACACAAACCACACGGCTCAAGATTGTCCATACAAATAGACAGGCTGTTAGACAGAATTATCAGCAACCTTACCAACAAGGTAGGTATCAGAACCAATACCAACAGCCATATTATAGACCACAACAACAATATCAAGCACCATATAGGCCACAACCAGTCCAAGGAAACCAACCACTAGCGCCTGCCAATGTAATTCATGTTAAGTATGCAATGACAGAAGAGAACCTTAATAGAGCATTGGTGCCAGTGACCCCACTGATCTGAGAGAATGACTCTCATGCTCATAGTTCAGACTACTCCCATGAAGGTAGTCCACATGCTTATTACACAGAGTCATCTGAGCATAGTGAGATTTACTCGTATCAATATGAGATACCACATATGGAACAAAATTGGGAGCGTGAATACTCGAATGTCATGTATACAAATCCTAACCCTAGGCCCCAATTCAGAAAAATGAGACCACAAGCCCCTAGAGGACCATGTTTTAAATATCAGGGCAACCATATCATTCGTGATTGTCCCCACCCATGATCTCTGGATCAAGGACAGAACATCACAATACAAGCCTTTTGCCTTGAGTGCAGCAAAGACCATCTCTCGAGAGATTGTCCAAGGAACCCCTCTAGTGTGCGCAAGGTCACACCCATTAATATGGTAAGCTTAGTGGTGGATTCAAGTTCAAGTAGCAATAATGTGGCTCCTATACAAGCAATCACTAGGGCACAAGCTTTGAAATAGGATAAGCCAGTTGAACAATGAGAGTCAAGTGAATCAGGAGAGCCTAGTAAGCAAAAAACAAGAACATGGAAAGATACCAGAGAGCCAATCGCAAGTCGAATAAAAAGTTATTGGACTTCGAAGGTCACCACCAAGGTCAATTTGAAGGATTACACCTTCAGAGATGTACCACCCCTACAATGGAATCCTATCCACAAAGCAAAAGAACATTCAATCTCTTTGCATTTGAGAAGTTCTCCTAACCCATCCTGGTTGCATGAAGATACTCATTTGTGGATGTGCAAGGTCGCAGAGGAAGAGGAAAAACGCTTAATGGTGAGAGAAGAAGGTACTTCGCCAGGAGATAGACCAGTTAAAGACCCAGCCTATACACCGATGATATTTCCAGATGAGGAATTTGAGCCTCATGGTTGGGCAGAAATCCTAGCCACCATGGACATTGATGTCAATGAAGAACAGTGGACACCTCATTATGATGAGGAGGGTTATGATATTTCAGTGTTCATGTGTCAGCCCTTGCTAGAAGAATGCGACCCTAATGACTTCATAGAAGAAGAAGAGAACGATGATGATCTAGAGTCCATTGTGATGGATAGTTGCTTTAAATCAGAGGAGCACTATCTAGAAGACATAGGGGTATTTACACAAAAGGAAGAAGAACCTCTCGCAAGTATCAAAACGGTAAATCCAAAGGATGGAAGTGAGAGCAGTCAAAAGAAAAAGAAAAGAAAAGCAGTAAAACAAGAAGATGAGGAGTCATTGTTTGAAGTACCAGAAAACTTCAAGAAATATGAAGTTGAAGACCGGAAAATTTTGGTACGAATGCCTAAAAGAGAGGCCATCATAGGAGAATCATATGATAATAAAGAAAAGACCAAAAAGATTGTTGCCAACCATTGAGGAGAACGAAGAGAGATGTACCTACATAGGAGATGACTTAAGTGCAAAAGAAGAAATGGAGCTCATAGCTCTATTAAGGGAATATAGGGACATGTTTGCATGGCACTATAGAGACTTGAAAGGAGTAGATCCAAGAATATGCTCTCATACGATCCCCATGATTGTCGATGCCAAGCCCTACACATATAATGACACTTATGCAGCTAAAATAAAAGAAGAAATTGATATACTAATTGAAGTTGGATTTATCTATGAGATTAAGCATACTGAGTGGGTGTCCCCCATTGTAGTAGTGCCCAAGAAGAATGGAAAATTGCGAGTATGTATTAACCTCAAAAAAGTTAATGCCGCTACGATCAAAGATAGTTATCCACTTCCAATCACTGAACATTTACTAGAGCGTGTTGCAAGCAAGGAAGTTTATAGCTTCCTTGATGGATTTTCAGGTTATAACCAAGTATCCATTGCCCCAGAAGATCAACACAAGACAGCTTTTGCCACAGAGTGGGGAATCTTTGCATTTCATGTGATGCCATTTGGGCTCACAAATGCACCTGCAACATTCCAAAGGCTCATGTGTCATGTCTTCAAAGAGTTCTTGCGAAAGAGCTTAGAAGTATATGTGGATGATTTATGTGCCCATTCCCAAGAAAGAAGATACCACATCCCTGAACTCAGACAGATCTTCAACAAGTGTAGAGAATATCGAGTGTGTCTGAACCCAGAGAAGTGTGTTTTCATGGTTCGACAAGGTAAGATCTTAGGTCATATTGTTTCTAAGAACGGGATATCTACAGATGAGGATAAAGTAAAAGCCATAGCAGAGCTTCCAAGACCAAGGAATGTTAAAGAGGTACAAGCCTTTATGGGCCATTGTGGATATTACCGTAGGTTTACCCACATGTATGCAATCATAGCTAAACCTCTTTATGGTTTGTTGACAAATTTTGAGTGGACCGATGAATGTGAGAATTCCTTCAATGAGCTCAAGAGACGTTTGTGCACAGTGCCAATATTGAGCACTCCTGATTGGAATAAGTCATTCCATGTCCATGTGGATGCATCACGCCATAGGATGTGTGTTAGCACAACCCATAGGTGAAGGAAATCTAGACTTGCCTATAGCATACGCTAGCAAACAGCTCACTGTAGCGGAGCGAAATTATACAACAATAGAGAGAGAAGGTTTAGGCATGGTGTATGCCGTGAAGAAGTTTAGGCACTATCTATTGGCCAATAAGTTCAAGTTTTTCACTGATCATCAAGCCTTGTCATATTTGGTCAATAAACCTTGCAATACAAGACGTCTAGTAAGATGGTTCCTCTTGCTAATGGAATATGACTTTGAAGTTGTTGTTAGAAAAGGTAGAACCCACCTTTGGGTAGATCACCTTTATCACATCACTTCAGGAGAGTCACCGCAAGGAGTGTCTGATGAACTACCTGATGCTTATCTATTCAATTTAGAAGTTGTTCCTAAATGGGCAAATAAGTTGGTACCAGTCCTAACCTTTGGACCCACAAATAAGAATGTGAAAACATCACAAGAAGAAATTGTAAAATCACAAAAATATCACATATTGGCAGGCAGCATGTACAAACAAGATACAGAGGGTGTACTAGCTTGTTGTGTTGAGGACGATGAACATAATTGTTGGTTGCAACAAGCTCATGAAGGATTGCTAGGAAATCACTATTCTAAACAACGAACATTGTAGAATTTGAAATGTTTAGGAGTATGTTGGCCTAGCATGGACAAAGAAATACATGAGTGGATTAAGAATTGTTCGATGTGCCAAGAGAGGCCCCCAGTGGAGCACGCCACCCTTTATCAAGTGTTGTTAATTCTAGATTGGAGTGCTCCATTGGTAGAATTAATGCGATCAGGAACATTACCCAAAGAGGCTACTCTAGCAAGAAGACGAAGCATGGAGCAAGAGGCTCAAGACTATGCCTTAGTAGGAGACAACCTATACTGAAGAGGAAAAGATGGTTACTTAAGACTATGCATTCATGAATCAGACTATTTGAAAGTCTTAGAAACTGCACACAGTGGTGTTGCGGGTGGACACTTTGGTCCTGATCGAGTAATCAAGACCATTCTATTCTTAGGACTTTGGTGGCCCACTCTTCATATGGATGCACATACCTATGTGAAGAAATGTGACACATGCCAACGTGCACAATATTCGGTTAGAAAAGATGAGATGCCTTTGAGGCCAATGATGGGGGGACATGCATTCTTGAAATGGGGTATAGACTTTGTAGGTCCTATTAACCCCCCAGCTAGAAACTCCCATGCAGAATACATTATTGTAGCACATATTATCTTACAAAGTGGGTAGAAATCAAAGCCACAACAAAGAATGATGCTCAGACTACAGCCAAGTTCTTATTTAAGAATGTGTTCACTAGATATGGATTACCGATAGAGTTAGTGAGTGATAGAGTTACACACTTCTTGAATGAAGTCATTGAAAATCTTCTCCTAGAATTCTTAGTGATACATAAGAAGTCTGCCCCCTATCATCCACAAGCCAATGGACAAATTGAGAGCACAAACAAGATCCTCTGTAAGGTCTTGACTAAATTGGTAAATAATAAACGCTCTGATTAGGATAAATTATAGCTTCATCATGCTGTTTGGGCTTATCGAGTTGCCTACAAAATGGTACTCAATGCCACCCCATTTTAGATGGTCTTTGGACAGAATGTTGTGCTACCATTAGATTTGTTGATCCCGGCTTCAAAAGTAGCACAAGAGCATGAGTGGAATGGACATGAGTTGTTCTCTAGGAAGCTTAGGTGAGAGGAGCCGCCAAGCGGCAGCAGGCATCTATGCTGCAAAGAAAAGACAAAAGGCATACTTTGATGCACACATCAAGGATAAAGGACTGAAAGAGGGAGACCTAGTGTTGGTTTATACACTAAAACAGCATGCCTGCAAGTTAGAAAAATGAGGATATGGACCCATGATCATTAACAGAATTTCCACTAGCGGTGCAGTTCAATTGGCCACTTTAGAAGGTGATATCTTGCCAAACTATATAAGCGGCTGTCGAGTCAAGTTATACCAAGAACCTCTGACAGAGGATATGCTAATGAGACTCAACACTGCTAAGAAGCGAAAAGAAGAGGAGTTAAGGGTTAGAGAAGAGGCACAAGCAGAGGCGAGAGAGCGTATTATATGAGATAAATTAAGGCGACTAGGCCTAGATGTCAACCCGAAATCCCCAAAATATCACATGGACATGTGCCAAAAATCGGGCAGAGTTACTTCTGGCATAATCGACCGACGTCCCTTTGTGACCTTAGAGGTAAGACACGGAAAGAATGTAAGGACTATGAGAGCATTGATTGACTCAGGTGCAGCAACTAGTGCCGTTAGACTCTCATACTGCCAAGACTTGCAATTGAACATCAATCCCATGGAAGCCTATCTCATAGGAGTGGGAGGTGTGGAAACCCCTTGTTTGGGTGAGGTGGAACTTCCCATCTACCTTCAAGGTGTTCCAATGAGAGTCAAAATGCTAGTGTGTCGAGATGAGGACCTTACAGAACCACTTGTCTTGGATCAAGCTTGGATTTATGACCATGCAGTCAACTTGAACCTCAGAAGTCAACTTCTTCAAGTTTGGGTACATGAACAATGCATTACATTACATGAAACATAGATTCAGTGATAATTTATGTTAATATTTGTAGCCTCTTAAGATACCATGGCCATGATTAAGATGAAAATTTTAATGAAATGTGAATTTTTTATCAAAGAAAAATCCACTTTATGCAATAAAGTGAAATTAGACGTTCCATGGAGCATAGAGCACACCATGAAGGTCAAACTCACAAAAATAATCATTTCGAACTCAAATAAAATAAATTATTCTCATTGTGTACACGAGAAACAACAACCAGTTTAATGGATTTGATTTCAAATAGTTTAATGGATATCCACAAAAGTGTAAAAATATGAAATAACAATCAAATAAGGTATGAAAATCTCAACCAAGGCATAAATATATAACGTCATTTATTATATTGACTCTATATACCACCAAAAAGAAAACAACTTACAAAGTCTACACATATGATTCAAACCAACTTATAAACACCATCCAAGATGTACATGTAGATGCTACCGAACAAAAAAGATAGGAAGGAATGAACCAACAAGTTTATTAATATCTACCAAAATTTGAGCATCTTAAACACCATCAAAGTTCATCCCTTGAGTGGGCATCAACCAAGGTATACATATACAATCATAACCATTGTATGGACACACACCAAAGCAAATAAATTGATAGAAAATATTATTTTTCTCTTCACACCAATCAAGATCATAGGACCCCAACCAAGACAAAAAAATAAGGGAACAACCAATATGTGGAATCAACCAAGGTTTTCACATTTTCTGACACCAAACAAAGTCTAAATATGTTATGGACACCAACCAAGTTATGTACATACAAATATACATATCAGATAAAAATAATTCCAGATCCAAGATTTTTAGCTTGATGTCCAATAGCACAAGCTAGTTCCTAGCAAGCTCCATGTTGGTGGGAATATGAATTCTAGTAGCTCATGTTGAATGGAAATCAACTTCAAAGCTTTTGTGGATTTTTATTGTTTCACATGACTTCTAGAAGGAACGTAATCAAAAGGATATAATGACTTAATGCCTTGAAAATATACGAATAGCTTATACATAAGAAACTTCAGTAACAATATTAATATCAATATTTATGGGTATTGAGGAGTGGGTTCTCTAGAAATGATAAATTTATTCTAAAAAAAAATTGAACATCTTCACTCTTTAAATTAGAGCGTCCTTAGTCTCTTAGCAATGAGGTTGTCAAGTTTTTTCATTGTATCTCATAATGAATCACCACTAATCCCTAAAGATTCTCTTATATTTTCATCTACATTGGTGCACCTTCTCTCACTCATCTATCAGGTATTCCTTAGTTCCTCTTCTATCAATTTTTTGTGATCTCTATCAAGTTTTCCTTAGTTCCTCTTCTATATTATTGAGTTACCTCATTATGAAGGGAGTCCTAGGGTAGACTTGTGTCCTAATTCTTTTGTATGTTCTCTTTGTGGCTATTCTCACCATTCAACTATAGGATTTATTTTCCTTCTTCAAACTACAAAACTTTTATATTAATCTTTTTTCTTTGCTAGTGACTTTAATCTAGATTAGTAGAAATTTGTAGCATACTAGAGGAAGTGGATATAGTTTTTTTACATTAGATTTGGTAGAGTAAAATAGTGGATTATCAAGTAGGAATTGTGAAATTCCATTGCTCATAATTTCCATAATTTATTTGTCAAAAAGTATTGAAGAACAAAAGAGGAATATAGAATATAGTAATCATCACAATGAAGTGGGTGAAATATTATAATTGGATGTGTAATCGAGAAGATCCCCATTTGGGAAAAATGGTTTACAACATTGCAAATGCCCCAACGATTGAGGACAATGTTATGAACAAGGGTTTTAGTTTTCAAAATTCTATGTACGTGTTTATATATTTGAGATCATAGGACATATTTTAATTAAAATATGATTAAATACACCATAAAAATTCATGTATGCATCAAAAAATGTATATAGTTTATGATATATGGCTGCTAACACATGAATGCAAGATGTTGTGTTACCTTTTAGAAAGTTAGTATCACGGATAATGTGAGGCTTAAACATTGAAGTTTGAACTCCAATTAAAAAGGAATATGTGAAATCTAGAATATCAATCTTTCTCAAGATGATAAGGCCCTATAAGGAAATTATACATAAATGTATCTCTAGACTTTTATAGCTTTTTATGTCTTAATCATTCCCCGTGTTTTTTGTATTGCATGCATTGACCATTTCGAAATAATTCCTTATCCTTCTTGAGGAAAATATATTTTTAGGTGTTTTTTGCATTTCGAAAAATGATGCAAAGCAACACATTGCAATGTTACTAAGATGCAATTGCAAAATTGGCAAAAATTCATAATGCACTTCAATGCAACTGTCGATTGAAGGTACATAGGTAGGTAAGCCAATTATTGATGTCAAAGTTGGAGCAAACCATAATTTTCCATGTTAATTTCGGAAGGTCATTAAATACTGGCTTATGCTTGATAATCAATGCTTGATCACTATTTTAGTTGATGGGGAAGTACTTTGGAGTTAAGTAAAATTAGAAGGGTGAATACGAAAAATGGTGCATAGTTCGTTTGATTGCAAATATTTGGGTTGCTAGGTTAATCAAAGAAATTGTGTGTCTACAAATTTTTATACACTCGTTAGACTTTATATATTCCCAAATTCTTTAAATTAAAGATAAACAAGTAACTATCATTAATTTGAGGCATTTCTCAATTGATTTTTTTTTTTCCACTAACTTTTAGACACTCATTTGCATTGTTATATATTCTCAATTTTTTTAGTTATATATATATATATATAGGAAGTTCGGCATTAGCCTACTCTCCCAAACTTGAATTAAATAAAGAAAAGTACAAGAGAAGGGGACTAGTACCCTCGAGACCCCCCAAATCCCACAAAGCAAGGGAAGATTTTAGAGAGCTTAGATGGCATTACAAAGAAGGTTAATCACCCTCTCATCACCCTCATGTGGGGCCCACTTGGGTTTAAGCTTGTTATTGATCAAAAGGAGTACTTCATGATGCCTGAAGGGGGGGGGGGGGGGTTTCTTATAGTTATCAATCCTTTTGCGAAGGAGGAACAACGATTTCCCAATTGACCACTCTTTGGGGGAGTCATCGAATTTGAAAGCACATCTTTCCCGCTAGATTTTCCATAGGACCTCCCCTCTGATGGTGTTCTAGAGAGGTGCAAAGCTGCCGATCGCTTCTCCCAGTAGGGCTTGCTTTCAACTGAGATGCTTCTGAAGTCTAATTTTTTTTCCAACCGTTTGCCAGAGTCTGTTGGAGTTGGGGCAGGTAAAGAAGATGTGTGAAACATCTTCGATAGACCGGTAGCAGCGTTTGCACCAGGGAGGAATCCCACAAAATTTGCTAGCCTTAAGGTTGGTCGAGATTCCATGATGAAGAATTTGCCATAAGAGGACACACTTTTTATTTCTATGAGGGGGTGCCAGATAGCCATGAACTTCATGTCCCACCGAAGCTGCGTCCATGACAGGCACCACTTCTTGTTGAGGTTAACCTGATAGTCAATAGTTTCTTTGATGTTCGGGATTTTAGATAGGCTATTCCCATTGTGCCATTTGAGACCAAGCAAGCTCGACGTGTCGTGTCCCATGAGAAGTCGAACTTTGTGTCGATCCCAGGCGAGACATCTGCTTTGCAAAGTGTTCCATTCTTCGTACGAAATGTTGACGCAAGGGTCAATATCCTTGAAGTTGTTCCAAGTGTTGGTGTCTTGTTTCCAAAGATGTTTCCATTTTTTGAAGCCTTTGTTCCATAACTTCTTGGTGTTTTGAATGTTCCAAGATTCCACACTCCGGATGCCATGGATCGGAAACCAGATCGAGTCGTTTTGTCTGATATCGGCTGCCCACTTCCAGTCTTGACTTATTCTTGTGTAGATTTTGACTTTATTCCAACTCTTCCATAGGGAGCACACAAGATTTGAGCCTTTCAGGAAGACGAGGATCAGGGAAAATAGCAAGGTCAAGATGTCAAGGTTCTTCCAATTTGGGAAGCCCATGAGAGCCAACTCATTCTTGTTTCTGAAGATCAACTTGGCCCATTTGATGCCTCCCCGTTGCACCAAGTCTTAATCATCCATTTGGCCGCCAGTTTGTTAGCCATGCGCCTAATGTCCAGGATACCAAGGCCCCCATTATCTCTATGATTGGTGCAAATGGACCACTTGATTTTAGGCACCCCCTCCTATTGTGGTCGCCCATCCAAAGGAAGTTTCTACAAATACTATCTAGTTTGGATAGATCTTGCTCTTTCGGTCTCCAACAAGAAAGGAAATAAATGGGAGATGATAAGAGGAACGTGTTGATAACCATAGCACGACCAGCAAGATTGATTTGCATACCTCTCCAATAGTTAAGCTTGTTTTCGAGTTTGGCCAGCACCCAGTTCCACCGTTGTTCCATAGAGACACCAAACCCCAAGGGAATTCCAAGAAGCCAAAAAAATTGGCCCTGCTGAATGATTTGACAGCCATGATCAATGAGAAGGTCGGGCTGTGACCCAACAATAGCTCTAAAGGTAGTCTTAGAGTGGTTGATTGTGGATCCAGAGGCTTCACAAAAGGTAGCCAGACACCTCCAGAACGTCTCCAGGATGGTACTACCATTGTAAACAAACGCGTTCATATCATCGGCAAAAAGTCTCATGGTGATCTGGTTGTGGTCATGAGGCAAACGGAGGTCTTTGATATTACCAGCTTCCACCTGATGCTCCACCAGCCTGCTAAGCCCTTCCGTGGCAATGGCAAAGAGAAGGGGAGCCAATGGTCACCCTTGTCTGATAGATCTTCTCAGCTTGATCACCTTCGAAAGTTTGCCATTAATGTCAATTTGGGTCGATGTGTTTCCTAGAAGGGTTGCAATCATCTTGGCGAATTTTTTACTACATCCAAGATCTTGGAGCGACTGCAGAATATAGTCCCATTCCAGCCTGTCGTAGGCTTTATCAAAGTCGATCTTAAGGAAGACCACATCTTGTTTAGATTCATTTGCAAAGTCAAGACCTTGCCAGATATCTATAATGGTTTCCAAAATTGGCCTGCCTTTGATGAAACCTTTTTGGTCCTCGCTTAACCATGCTCTCAAGTGGCAAGAGATTCTGTTGGCAATGACTTTGGCAACACGTTCCTCTTATCATCAATTTTTTTAGTTGAAGATAAGAAAATAACTAGCATTAATTAAGGGCATTTGTCAGAAGGGAAGCACATTGCAATGAAGCACGGTAGGAATGTGGGCTATAAGAATCTGAGTATATTTGCACGCGTTAAAGGTGAACATTGAAGGTGTTATGTGCTGGTTGAATTATGTATTATGGGAGTGTGCCATAGCAATGTGGCATTACTATCATTGTAGGTATACAATATGGCATACTATCATTGATCACTCGAATGCATTTTTCAGTGATTATCAAGTAAGTGTAACTTAAAGCTTCTAGTTGAATTTTTTATGAAGATTGCGAGTTGAGGAAATGATTAGTAATATGAATGATCAAACAAATTACTATATGATCCTAGAACTCATGTTGATGTCAACATGGTTGAATGGAATTTATGTTTTTAATATCATTGGTTGTTTACTAGATTTAAGGATTGTATGCTTCATTGTAAAAAAAACTAGAAATTTTGGAATATAAGTAATTATATGTTGTAGTATATATTGATTAAACTTGAATTACATAGTGATTGGACCTATGATATATTCTTCATTGTTAAAGAGTGTGAGAAAGGACATTTTCATGTTACTCTTTGATAGGGAAAGCTTGTATTGATTAAGCGAGATGATTGTAAATACTTTTTTTTCAACTTTGTGAAGAAAGTGTCATGAATTTGTTGTTCTTAAACAAAAGAACTAAGTGCTGAAGTATGTGTGCAAACCTATTCGTCAAATAAAAGAAAAAATTTGTAAAGTTTTGAGAAAATTTAAGTATAAAGGTAACGTGAGAATTTTTTTCATAGACCTTTAAAAAAATTATTTTAATTTTTGTTTGCAAATTTGGATTTTATTCACAATTTGTTACTTCTTTCAAACTATTCTCTATATGTGTGATCTAGTCGTCTTGGTGCGATTTTTTTCAAGAAATCAAGTTTGTTAAGGGAGCCTGCCTAATTTTTATCATGATTGGTATTTATTTTGGATTGTTGAACTCGGTATTTCATGATTTCAAGGATTAGGGGATCATGAAAATAGAATGAGGAAGAAGAAGAAACTTGGAACAACAATGAGTGTATTACTAAGTGAATCTGTAAAGATAAGTATCATGTTAGGGTTATAGGCTTTGTTGGAGATAGAGACTCACTAGAGCAATTTTTAAAGGTCAAAGAGAGAGAAGATGGTCAAGCTTGTGAAGAACACAAGTAAGAAGCATGTTGGATGCATTGAAACAATGCAATGGGCTAATGTGGGCCCCAAAATTTCCGAAATTGTCCCTCAAATTGACCATCTTTATATAAAATACAAGCTTCAAAAACATGTATGAAAGCATTTTCTTGTAATTTACTCCCTATTTGTTCAAGGCAAGGAATCATCAAGCTTGACATCTGGTTCCAAAAACTCTAGGATTTCGTAATAGTTTTCTACACTCAAATTGGACCTCAAATGAGGATTTAGAACCTATTTTTAATTAGGATCAACATTAGAATGTGAAGAGGGTAATTTTTAAAAATTTACCTATAAAAGTGAACAAACCCTCATTTGTACTTTTGTTTGTTGATTCTCTCTTGTAATCAAGTGTGAGTTTCCTAGGGGCACTTGTGTCTTGTCCATGAGTGAGGCTTTCTTGCATATGTGTGTGTATGCATGTGCAAGTGTGTGAGACTCCTTGTGTGTATGTGCATGATTCCTAGCATGGTGAGTATCTTCACATTACTGACTTGTCTCTCATATTGACATTCTATGGGCAAGGATCCATTGCTTGATGTTGTTTGGTACATGTGTCATGTGAGCATGTATAAATGGAACACTTTGGTGCCATTACTGAGGACTTGACTTGTTGTTCATTATGGTTGGAGGATTGCATTTGGCGAGATGAGTTAGGGACTCATTTTCTTGTTTGGGATTTCTTTTCTATCATTTTTAGTCTTAATGCATCTTGTACAATAGACCACAAATGGGTCTATTTCCTTGAAAGTCTAAGGGAATCCCATGCTTGACAAATAAGAGATATTTGTTAGTGAAATGCACCTCAGAATGCTACATAAGGTGTAGGTAGGAGATATGTCCCAACAGAAATATTGTTCCCTACCAAGGATCTTCAATGTAACTGAATGATGTCTTTACGCACTGAGTGCTAGAGTCATGATCCCTCTAATTTGGGGTTTCGAAGGAGCCATAACGTAACCTGTTATACTTGTAAACAAGTGGGACATTACAAAGGGAGTATTAAAACTTTGAAGTAAGAAAGCATCATAGGGGAGGTCTCCAAGGTAAGGAAAGAAGGGCTACATCAATTCAAATCCCCATATCAATACTCAAAGTTATGAATGACGTCTCTGATAGACATTATGCAAATTGAGAAGTTTTGTAGTAGAAGTTCATCGTGTCGCCAGGTCAATAAACTCTCTTGGACAAAGAAACTCACCAAAATGAGCCTTGAAAGGGCCTCATAATTCTCGTTAGCATGTTTTGACCCTTAGGAGAATGACTTGGTATATCCTTTTGGTCAAAAAACTATTTTTCATGCTCCTAACCTCATCATAAAGCTCGTTTCAAATCATATTTTGATTTTGAGATATAACTTTTACAAGTTGGTCTTCAACTAGGTGTGGGATGTCAAGAAATTTTAGAAGGAACCTTAACACCAACAAAAGAGGGTGCAAAAATCTTAAGGAAATAATGTTCTACCTCTTCTACTCTTTGGAAACCTTGAGGATTCTAAAGTGGGATGTAACACATTGAAACATCCCCAAAAGACACCAAGTCCTTAAGTGAAAATGAGTCATGGCATTCTCCTCTAATTCTCAGGTTAATGGTGTACAATCTACTGCTCCTGGTACTCAAAGTCTGTCAAATATGACTCAAGTAGTTTTGGCCTGCAAAATCCAACAAGATAACCCACCAATCGAGTTTTACTTTGTCCCTAACTCAAGTGAGTCCTTATAGAGTTTTCCACATGCCTTAAGCAAGGGACCCATCATGTGCATATCCATGAGTTGAGGAATCTATCTTTGTGCGATTTAGTATATATGGATATGCCGGATGGAATTATTACCCCTCTTCCTTCTTTACCTTCACTTGTACTCTTTTCAAGGGTAATTACTCTTTGAAAATGGGGTGCTAGTCATGCTATCACACCTAATTTGAGACCCTCCGCATCCATTGAATCAAACAACAAGGACTAACTTCACAATTGAGCTAGAAAAGATCAAGTCAACCATCCAAAAGCATAATCTAGAGAAACCTCTCTGACTTATTGAAGTAGTGAAAATTCTGCAAAATGTTTAAATGGAATCGATGATCCCAAATCTCATGTGGCTAGATTTCACTAAGTCATAAGGATTTCTCCACATAATATCACACAATGGGTCTCTCTAAAAGTACCCACTAGTTTTAAATGCTAACTTGGAAAGAATTCAAGGGCATTGATGACATCTTGTGAGCATAGATTAATGAATTTATTCCCGCTAAAGTTAGACACGATACTCTCAAAGAGCTTTTGCACTTCAAGCAAGGCCCTAGTAATTCAATAAGAGAATTAGTGAGAAGATTCAAGGACTATGTGGAACGCCATTCATGTTCCTTTTTATCAAAAGCTGATCATAGCATTTCTAGATGGCCTAAACAATGCAAAATTAAAGGGTGGGCATCTTTTGCATGAAGCCAAACTTGTAAGTAGATTACATGAGAAAAGGCATTTGGATAATGATTTGGGTCTCACCTTTACCATACCAAAATCACGAGAAAATTCATAGCCAAGATCCACCATATTGCATCCCATTAAAGAGGAGTTGGCAACATGATTACCAATAATTATGCCTAAGGAAAAATGTTTCCAAACTTTGAGGTTTATATGGATTGGCTCCTTTGCTGCCTCAAGTGGTAGAGGAACTATCTAGCCATGTATCTCCAAATCTATATAAGCCATGTTTATGCCTATGGATTACCACTTGAGGCACTAGCTCCTCTGCTACCTCAAGAGGTAGAGGAACTATCTAGCCATGTATCTCCAAATCTATATAAGCCATGCGTAAGTAATCACCCTAGATTCATTGCAACCTCAGTAATTGGAATATTTGTGACAAGCCTTTGAGCCTTGTAGTTCAAAGCCTTATGTTCCAGTTGCTCTTATAGCCAATCAAGCTTACACTTCACAAGAAGCTCCTCATTAAATGCAATCTTGGCCATCCATGCATGCTCAAGGATTTCCAGAGATCAGTAGGAGGTAAGCCTCACAACAACACAATATTTTCAAAGACCCATATAATTCATGCTAATCAACATGATACCCAAAGTATGTCTAATTATATGACTACAAAAAATTGGCTTCATCATCCCCTGCATATGAATAACCTCACTATCTTAAGTGTGTGGTGACTCATCTATTCAAGGATTGTCCTTACCACTCAAACAAAGCCCACATACCAATCCTCTAAGACCTCAAGTGAACCTGAGCTAACCGAGAACAGTGAAGAGAAGGAAAACTCATTCCAAGTTTTCATTATAGCCCAAGCCAAGACTAAACACCAATTCAATGATAAAAAACCAAATCTATCGAGTCATGATAAAGAGAAAGGAAGGTCATGTAAAAGGCAACATGAAATAATATCCAAAGGAATGAAAAAAAGAATCAAAGAAATAGAGAATAAAGTCAAACAAACTAAAGAGGAGGCCAAACTAACCAAGGAAAAAAGCCAGAAATCTAAATGAGAGTTTCATTAACCTCAATTTAGGGTATCCTCCAAAGCTGACCCAAATCTTGCGCTTCTACTTCAAGCCTACCACTAGTGAATCCATGAAGGGCCTAACCTAGAAAATGATCAAAAATGTTACCCAAAGCCAAACTTAGAAAGAGAATGGCTAGATATCTATTGATAAATTGTGATTGAAGTATCTTAGAAAATGATGGAAAGAGATCCTCCAACCTTTTCTTTACACACATGCATTCTTGAAGAGGAATTTTGGAAAATGATTAAGCAAAAGAAGCTTTAGGGAGAGAAACCTCAAATGTCATATTTGCAACTATCAAAAAATTCAAAGTGACAAGTACCAAGAGGTCATTGGTTGGAAACAATGTTTGAACATGCTACTTTGGATGCTCAAATGAGTTTGGGAAATAATGCCTTTTAATATTGACCTATGTACTTGTTGTAAAAACTACAAAGAGCACGTCTAAATCGAAAAACAAAATTTAAACAATGTTTTAATACCTTAAGAGGTGAGAAAAAAAAGTGACTTTTTCTTTGTTTTGACTTTTATGAGATGGAAAACCTTTGAGATGATGTTTGAAGGTTTGATCTCTTCTTCTTATTTCTTCCTTGGCTTCCATCTCCTCCACCTCTTCCTCTTTGCTTTCTTCCTTCTATCAACCCTTCATTCCTTTCCTTCTTCTCTGTTCCTCTCTCTTTATTCTTCCATTTCCCTTCCCTCAATCTCTTTCATCATTTTGGTCCTCAATTTGGATGAAAATGTTACAAAAACCTATGTGGAAGATTGCATAGACTCGTGGATCTGCACGAATAAAAAACGAGGGCATAGAAAGCATGCATGGAAGAAGGAAAATTTTGGAAGCTAAAGATGTAGAGATGGAAAATATTCTCTCTTTTCTTCACCTTTATCCTTCCAACTTTTGCATCATCGTAGGAAAAAGTCTCACTCCAACGTCTCCTCATCTCATGTCCTACTTCTCATGATGTAGACATGAGATCATGAAAAAATCATGGTCACCCAAAAGGAAAAAAAACACTCAAACAACACAAGCACACAAGGAGAAGAATCACGATGTGCACACAATGAAAATCAAGAGGAAGTCCATGATGCACAAAGATGAGCAAATAATCCTACATATCAAGGCTTATGTCATAAAACATTCTATATAAAAGTCTATACAAATCATGGAGAAAGATCAAAATAGCTCTCCTATTCCCTTTGATCTATGCAACAACAAACGTGGAGGAGAAAGAAGTGTTACGCCTCACTCTCTCTCTCTCTCTCTCTATAAGTGTTACACCTCACTCTCTCTATAAGTGTTACACCTCACTCTATCTCTCTCTAACATTTCCACAGATGTTTTGATCATGTGGGAGATGATGGGGAATTGTATATTTTTTTTTCTATGAACAAAAAAGGGCCACATGAGTCATTGGCTCCAATATCAATGTTTTGAATCTTGAAGAAGGATACAAACTACGTGCATGAGACTACAAAGAAATGGAGACACACTATAGATGCATCATTTGGCCATTCCACTCCACCATGCATGACCCATATTTTAAGTTGTGACTAGTTGGTGGAAACCTCCTCCCCATTCTTGCTTTCCCCACCCCCACTTTTACTATAAATGGTGGTGTAGGATGAGACCCATCTTGACTGCTCATCACATTCCTAAGGGTCTAGCCTTAGGACAATGTAACAAGCTTAGAAAGTATATTTCTAGGAAGGATGATCTAATAGAAGGTACTCTTCGAGATTACTAGACCAAAGATAGAGACAGTTAAAACATCATGTCAAATATGAGTATTCCATAGCTCAAAGAAGCTTACCACTCACAAATTCTACATATAAATCATAAGCTCTAATTCACAAGTACTTTCCCTCATTGATCATGAAGGACAAAAGGGTGGTTAAACCAAGAAGGCCATTTGTGTGTATGTGTGTGTGTGTGTGGGGGGGGGGGGGGGGGGGGGCAAGAGTTAGAGTAACCAAGGTCCCTAGATTGAGAGCTATCCTAAGTTCCTAGATAGGCCATAGAGTGAGTTTACATGATAGCCACATGTCCACACTAGACCACACACCACTCTAGAGACAAACAATTTTGGGACCAAGGGTTTGAATGGGAGGGGAGGTGAGTAGAGCACACAATCATTCCTTGTTTCTACCTCATGTAAGATCTCATATAATTTGTGTTACTAAGTTATACCAATCTAATCAGCTCATATTATGAGTCAATAGAATATTTGTTGTAATTGTGAACTTTTTGTGCATTCTCTGTTAATATATTCAATTCATTCGCAAATTATGGTATGGGACACCATCAAATGTAAGTGTACAGCATATGACAAGTCAAATGGTGAGAGATATTGAGAGAAATCACTAATGTTACAAATCAAAATTGATACCATGCTACATTGAAAAAAAAAACTAAATGAGCATAATGGACTCATAGTCCAACTGATTCATCAACTTGCACGATATATGGATTTGGCTACTAAATGAAAACACTCATTTGGCCACTAAAACATTTATGAAATTGAACTTTAGGCCTTCACCTCAAAAGGCCAAATCTTTACCAAACCACCTATAGGGTTGAACATGTAATGGCTTTGGCTAGTTAAAACTACTTGTAACACAACCTACCAATTGTAACACAATCTATCCCTTGCTTTGTGAGATACGAGGAGTCCCGCAAGTACTATGCCCATTCACCTGTACAGACGTACTTTCAAAGTCATAGCTAGGGGACTATGTGCCTGTCGAACCTCCTTTGTAATAAAACATTTATGAAAAAGGCAAGGCTCCGAATTGTAAAAGGTTTCCTATTTGCATCAAGACCAATACTTGCTAGAATGGTTCACAAAATTCATAATTATACTTGCATTATTTTCACTAAAAGAGAGTGGAGTCGATAAAAGTTATGTGCATTCCACGTGTGAAATCTATGAAATGCACTATGATATTATGTCGATTTTTCTTTGAACTCACCATTTTCATTGCGTTGACCTTGGACTTGGACAACCTCAGCCCCAAAAGGACTAAATGACAGCCTAAACATACACTAATATGGGAAAGCGCATCATAAACATAACTTTCTTGAAAATTAGGCCAAAGTTACAAATTGATGGACTAAGATAGCAAGGCATTAGGAATCTATTTGCTTCTATAATTAAGGGATCAAATCAAATCCACAATATGGATTGTTTGTTTAGAGCAAAACAACGTGTAAAACTGATATGTATGATTTGATTTTACTAAACAAAAAGATGGCTCTTATGTCAAATTTCTAGGCGATTGCACCTCTCAACATCTAAAAAACCTATTAAAATATTGTGGAGTACTTTTCACAATTCAGGAAAATAATGGAGGTTCATTCGGTTGCCCCACTTAAATAGTGGACTCGTTCAAATTCTTCTTAGAAAAGGGCATCTCACCACATCAAAAAACCCTAATAAGCTATTCTCGAGTACTTTCCATAATTCATAAAAGTATGTGCTTCATTCATGTAAACCACTTTCGTGATGATGGAGTTGGTCTAAGTCTAAGCTAAGCAAACTTCCACGTTGTCCTATGACTTGCAAATTCTTATATTAATGCACACCGTAGCTGATAAGTGTTCTGTAGAACAAAGCAAAAATATAAGTAGAGAGTGCATTCTATGATGGTAACACATCTAGCCATTGGACTAAAATCCCAAGGTTCAAAAATCCTTTGATCGACATGCATTAAGCCGACCTGAGGGGGATAAAGGAAGTCCCTTGCATGTCATCCACGTCACATAGGGCAATTGGTTGAGCTTTGGCCTCTTGAGGCAGAGGTCCAAGGTTCAAGCCCCAGACTCGACATGTAATGGCTTACGCCAGTTAAACTAATTGTAACCAAATTGTCTCTTTGTCTAACCCATGCTTTGTGGGATACGAGAGATCCCACAAGTACTATGCCCATTCACTTGTACAGTTGCACTTTCAAAGTTAACGCTCGAGGGAGTAGGCTTCGGTTGAAGCTCCACTTTTTTTTTTTCAAATCCCTTGGATGTGTGCTTGTCCTTCAAAATTTCTAGCTTATGCGTCAGTATGATGTAGGGTTAAACCCCTCAAACATACATACATATAAATACAAATATAAATATGAATATAGATAAATATTCGTGTGTATCTACTACATGTATATATGTATGCGTGCGTGTGAGTGCGTGTGTGCAAGTGGAAAGAAGTGAAAATCATAATTACAAAGATTTAAATGATAAGAAAGAAACTCATTGGAGAGAATGGGATGTTCAAATGATCTACGTGATAAATTCAAAGGAGCGCTCTAGGGGAACTCTTTAGAAGGAGTTAAAACACCTTTTCGCCATTCTATTAGAGAAATCAAAGGCCTAGCTTGGAGGTAATGTGCTACTTTTGATCAACAACAAGCTTAAACCCATGTGGGCCTCGCATCTAGGTGATATGGGGTGGATTTACCTTTTGTGTAATGCCATCTAAATTCTGTAAAATCTACCCCCGCTCTGTGGGATTCAAGGGATCCTCTTTGGGCACTAATTCCCTTCTCTTGTACTTTTCTTGTAATAGATTCAAGTCCGGGAGAGTAGGCTAAGGCCGAACTTCCTTTATTTTAAAAAAAACTATCAAAAGACTTTCTTTTTTGTTTCTCTCGGTACTCTCATGTTTGCAAGCTAATAACCATGACACGCCTTGTCCATGTCAATGAAGGGTCAAATATGAGTGCAGATTCGGTAAAACATCAGAAACTTAGAGAAAATGTTCATTTTTCACTTGTGGCAAGTAATCACAAAGACAAGCTAACGTAAAGCATAGTCCATGTCATATAAGACGTACTAAGAGACTAGCATTAGACAACAGGAGTATTCTGAGGGAATCGAAACCGATAGCATTCATGCCCATGAAAATCTGTGATCTAATATTGTTCGATATGTAAGGGATGGAGATGAAGCACAGGACTCGTGATGGCATTCCATAATCATGTTCGATGTCAGGTTCTCATTTAGAAAGGCTGGTACTCAGTGAGAAACTAACTACACAAAACAAAAGAGGTTCTCCTAGTGTCGAATGCTGAAATTCCCCCCTGAAGCGATGTCAGTAACAAAAACAGCTTCCGCGTGCGACTACAGAATACACAAATCCTATATACAAATGAGGGTGATTCCTTTTCACAAGTGATTCTGGTTAAGCTTCAGCAGATAAATATGAAAATGAATTCTCTTTGTGGATTGCAAGACGGATATTGTACTTGCCTTAAAACCATCACGGCCGTCCCATGCAACAGCACATGACAAATGCCCCAATCTGCTTACTCAGTCCAAACAACCTGCTTTCTATCAAGAGAAAAATGTCCTACTTAATTGGCGTCTCCTGTCCAAGGACAAGCTTCTTCCCATCGTGCTGGCAACTTCATCATCACACGTACAATCGCTTGTTGGCTGGAGTGTTCTGGCATGGCCTCTGAGGCGATTAACATCTGCAGGTTTCACAGGCTTCAGGAGAAACTCTTCTGCACCTTCGTCAAGGCACCTAGCATACAGGTATGACAGAAATAATTGTTAAGATTATACACTGTTTAGAATCCAATGAAGGTGATATGCATCGACCGGTGGTGCAAATTGGCTTTGAGGAACAATAAATACCACATCGCAAAGAAGAAACAAAGATATCCACAGGAAAAACTTCAAACAATGCAACCTATATGCAATTGGGATACGTAACGTAACCATGTACCATGTAAGCATACTCTGTAGACGTCCAAGAGTTTGAATGTAAAAGATATAAATAAGGATATGAAAAACTCCTTTGATAGTGAATCGCTGATTTACTTAACCACGACTATTTTCTGACGATCATTCTTCAGGATTGAGTTTGTAACAATGTCTCAAACTCAGTGAAGGTGATATGAAGATGTAAGATAGGTTTAGACGTAATTCCAGCAGTGCAGGGATCACAAATACTAAGAAAATCCACACAAATATACATCAAACTATGAAGATGTGATCACGATAAATTAAACTTGCTGTAGTACGGCAAACACCCTGCAGAAGGCCAAGCGTTTGAAAGAAAATGAGGAGAAGGTCAAAATAAATTACGATAACGAATCTCTGACCTTCTTATTCGATTCGGCACATTTTCTGATGACATTATCACAACAGGAATCTCCTTCAGGGTGGAAGACTCCTGCATCAGAGACCAGTATCTATGTCGGATACTTGAAGACAGAGATAACAAAATGACAGGCTACAATGAGAGATCGCTGAAGTCTGCATCACCTTCACTTTCTTCAGAAGGTCATAACCTGACATTCCAGGCATACAATAGTCGGTGATGATGAGATTTATCTCAAATGCCTGTCACATTAGCACAATTGGTTATGTCGTTGCAGACTTCACATGGATCAGAATAAGACAGAAAACAATGGGATAGAGGTTATGCACATTCACACTAACAGAGTTGATTGATTCCCCGCCAAGCCCTAAAATCTCCAGGGCTCGTCTTCCGCTATCAACTGCTGTTACTGCTCTCGTGCAGAGGAAACAGAAAATGTTAGGACCGGTGAGGCATAGAAAATATATGCTACCAATCAATCTGACAAGCAAGAAACTACTTCAGCAAAGACTAAAAAAGAACGAAGCAACAAAAATGACGCATTTAACGACCAGCAACAGACAGATGCAGGACGATAGCAAGCCATGGATGATCTGGAGGACGTACCAACCGTTCGGCATCGAGGACATGGACGGAGATAAGACGAGATCATGCACTCCGCAACATGATGATCTTCGGAAGAAGTGACTATTCTATCGATTAGAGGAGCGTAATATTCATAGGAATTTTTCTCAGATAAACCGCGTCCATGAAGATATGATTTTCATGAATTTTCTTTACAGTTGTGCAGTTTTCCATGGTAAAAGAACCATCATCTCTGATAACTTGAAACTGATGAAGGAGCACTGCATCGCAAATATCGTCTCTAGCAAACACACTAGCGCCAATGTCCGCATTTCCAGGTGAATATCGAAATGTAGATTTCAAACTCATTCTAAGATGAAAATCCCTCACTGACGCTGACCTAGTCAGAACTAATGCCCGCTTTTCCCGGCGAAACTCAACATACGGATTTTAAACTCATTCCGATGAAAATCCGTCATTGAAACAGATTTTTAGCTGCGGAGAAATCAGAGCAAACGAACTTTCAATATGCACATTTCTTCCTAGGATTATCATATTCATATTCATAGCCTATCATCTTTGTCGATGGAGTTCCCCCTTTCGAAAATTGGAATGCAAGGACTCAGATGGAACAGCGTCACAAAAGATAGAGCAGATAGCCATGTAATAGTATTGCTGTATGCGTAATCTTCATTTGGCTGGAAAAACAAGGAGAATTTGTCTCGGTTGAGTAAATAAAAGCTCCGAGTCATCTCCCAGATTCGCATATCTCCCTCTAAGTGATTCGCACATCTCCCTCTAAGTCAGCAACTAATGCCTGACGCATGGTACCTGGAGCATTTTCAATGCAAAATGTGGTCGTGATGCAAGCTTACCTACGGTGAATTGCAATGGACATATATCGGCTTCATAATATACAATGTGCATGACAATAAAAACATAAAGAAATGAAAGTTGATTTGGCCGGCCGCATATAATGGAGTTGGTACGCCTATCGGTGTCAATAAACGGATCCATTCAATGATGTTAGCACTTACCCTTGCAAGCTGAGCTCTTCAAAAGTCTCTCAATCACTTTACGGTCGATAAGACTATCATCAACAGCAAGTACGTGAACTGGGAAGTCATCCTGGCTCGAAGAAACCGATGCCGAGCCCATTTCTGATTCACTGTACAGAAAGCAACCTCCTGCCATATCCAGAGAGCTAACAGACTGTTCTAAGCAAAAAAGGTCCCCAAGAGATCAATAAAGAAGTCTATATGGCGCCACGCTTTCCACCTGGGAAAACGATCATGGATTTGTGCTTCCGAAATTACGAAGACAACGCCGATGGAAAACTAGACCAAGATGCTCGGTTTGGATGTAAATCAAAATGGCAGCTCAGGGGTATCAGGCCAGGTGGTTAGCCGCTCTGTAAGCTTACAGCAGCAAACTCGTAATCCAACGAAGAAGGACGCTGAATACGGAGGCAGTCTTATCGCTTGTAAGCCAAATGTGTCATACCACATTTCGATCCGCGGCGTAACTGTGACTCGTGAGAGTAAAAAGAGACTATCTGATGACAGTGGCAGAAGAGATTGCGCTGTCTACAATGGAAAAAGATACGTATGTCGACAAGTTCAGAAGAATGCACCTGCGCAACTGCGCAGTACATAAAAGGAGTGGCAGGCCCACAGTAAAACTTGAAACAAGCCGACCAGAAATGCAGGATTATATAACGCGTACAAAAGACAGCCGCTGAAGCAGTAGCAGATTAGAGACTTGCCTGACTAGCAGATTTGAGACTTGCCTGACTATGGCGGACCTGTCATGAGACTCAAAAATCGTAGCTTCTTTCTCTTTTAACCTTTAACGGTCCACGGCCTGCGAAATGGTCGAGCCGTACAACACCACGAGCGAGACGGAGCCACCATGTGAGACACCCCATGACGAGACACAGACATCCACACACGCACAAAGAGAGGAGAGAGTCGAGAACCACGCACAAAGAGAGAGAGAGAGAGAGAGAGAGAGAGAGAGGAAAGAGCTTAGGACTCAGGCGACGCTGCAATGCTCCATGAGCGCATCTGCTGTGGGGCCTGCATATCCTTCCGGTGTTTGGTTCTTTGCAGACTGGTTTGCTAATTTTCTGGGATCTTACGCCGCTGGATCCAACGTCCCATTTCCCCATCGAATACGCTCAAGTCTCGACTCTACCATCGCCCTCAGAGCCACGGCATCGAAGAGTCGAATGGTCACAAAATCTCTCATAAATCCACAGCTTCCAAACAGAATCTGCTAAGCTTTCCTCACACAGCACACCTTCACATTGAAGTTCAAGGCTCAAGCTCCCTGCAAATCTGAGTGAAGAATCCGGAACATGAAGTCTTGGATGCATCCATAGATATTCTACTACTAGTGGCAGTCGTATCAGTGTCCACAAGATTTGGGGATCTGCTTCGTGCATCTTGTCAATAATACGCACACTATGGAAAAGCTTTATCACCCCGATAGAAGCGGCATCCCTCGAAATTTTTTATCGAATTGGCGACCTATTTCTGCTCCAGAGTCTTAGTTCAGTTTATACAATTTCTGCTTCAGCTTTACCGAGGAGAATGGCCTACTCCCCCAGACTTTAACGGAGGTTAATGGAGGTTCGATCGAGGCCTACTCCCCCGGACTTTAACTATGAAATTGCAACTGTACAAGGAAGGGCATAGTACCCATGGGACCCCCCTTATCCCACAAGAACAGGGGTTTACAAGATTGGGTTAAACAGCGGTCAACACTACCGCAGGGATAGACAAACGGTGGCACTTAGCCACAATGCAACAACTTTCCAGATTACATGTCCCTTACATGTTGCTGCCAGGGATTGAACCCTCGCCCCCGCCTCAAGAAGTGAGAGGAGAATGACATTATTATATTCATCTTTAATCGTCTTTAAGGAGTAAATCATGCTCTTTACTATGACCAAATCATCTCTAATCATCTTTAATGAGCAAATTATCCGTGAAGAGCTGAAAGGATTTATCGGGGGCTTTTTTTTTGAACAAGGCAAGTATTAAATTAATGGTAAATGATACAAATGTGCAAGGGAGGCCCTCAGGAAAGGCCCAAAAAAAGGCAACTATTAAATTAATAGTAAATGATACAAATGTGCAAGGGGGAGGCCCTCAGGAAAGGCCCAATTGACTTGGAATCTGTACTTCCGTTGGTTGGAGGACCAGTTGATATGCCATATTTTATTTAGCTTCTTCGAGGGCTATTTTATTTTTTATTCGATGATTTTTCTTTTTAAGGAGGTTCAGCATGCGTCTACTCCCCCAACTTTAAGTTTGAAAATACAATTGTACATATGAATGGACATAGTACCCGCAGGACCTCTCGTATCTCACAAAGGAGGCGTTAGACTAGGTTACAACTGGTAGGTTGGGTTACAACTCGTAGGTTGGGTTACAACTTAAACTGGCCAAAGCCAATACATGTTTAGCCTAAGGGTTGAACTCTGGACCTCTGCCTCAAAAGGCCAAAGCTTTACCGGATGTGAACTTGATTCAATGATGTTGGCTTTGATGATGTTAAGGAAATTAATCAAGATTTCTTATTTTTCTGAAGATCAACTTCAATAAACCTTTTTGGAGGTTTTGGAACTCTACCCACAATTGGGAATCAAGATGGTGTAGAAAGGTTTCATTTGGTTCCACCTTTTCCACAAGGTAGTACACAAGATCGGAGCACTCGAGGACAATTCAAAATGGGGAGTAATGGGGATGCCTTTTTTTCTGTTGTCGTAAAAGCATTCCGACTTAGCAATGCCTCAGCAAACCTCAAATGATAAGGCATTTGGATTACCTTTCATCATCAATCAAAGAGTATAAGCAAAACTCTTATATGAATCAGGAAGACCATTCAGAACGGTCTACACAAGTGAGCTATCTGGTATAACCTCATCAGCAGAAATCAATTGTTCCTTCAAGTCTTTGATCTTTGTTAGGAAACTGTCCATAAAATCACCTTCATTCATGTGCTCACTCTCCAACTGTTTTCGGAGGTAAGCAACACGAGCCTCATTCCTAGCTTGGTACAATGTGGTAAGTGTATCCAAAGCATCCTTAGCTGTTCTGCAAGAGGAAATGTGAGGAATAATGGCACATTTGACAAAGCTATCAATGCATGTGTCTGGGCATCTCTGCCATCCCAGCGAATCTGCTCTAAAGTAGGTGCAGCAAAAACCACAGCACGAACAGGAATATGCAGAATATCATCATCTTCGACACCTTCTGCATCAGCTTCAGTACCTGCAGTTGTAACAGTTGCAGGTGTGATAGGACGTTTTTCGACACCCTGCACAATGTTCAAGAATCCTTTTGCAACCAACACATGTCGCATCATATAAGCCCATAACGGGTAGTTGGTACCATCCAACTTATCCTCAACAGCCAACATACGGAACACATCATTGCTTTCAACCATGGCCAGTGACTAAAATACCTTGATACAAAAAATTGACTGTATCTCAAAAAGTTGAACAGAACTGCCCAGACAAATTCTGCTAGACCTATAGCAGACTTCGAGAGGCTTATACTGGCGAACAGAAATTGGTATGTACCTTTGGCACAAAAAGATGAAATAGCATGCACAAGCACTGCGATAGTGCGTTCAAAGGCTAAGACTGCAACCGGAGGAGTGTCGATGATGCCTTAGATGAAGCGACTACCTGCTCTGATACAAATTGTTGGAGTTAGACATCTGCGGAAGCAAGCGAACGGCACAAGGAAGAAGAAGAAGCTTGGAGCACAACACACAATATTGAATGTATTACTAGAGAATGTACAAAGATAAGTAGCCCATTAGGGCAATAGGCGTATATACAAGCCAGGGGAAAAAAACCTCCTAAAGAGGGAAAAAAGTGCCCCGGCGGTCCTAGTGTGTTCACACACATCACTACCTAAATATATCAACAATTTTTTTTAAGGACATTTGACAGGCATCTGCTCCCCCTAGCTTTAACTTTGAAAGTACAGCTATACAGGTGAATGGGCATAATACCTACAAGACCCCCTGTATCCCACAAAGCAGGGGTTAGATTGCGTTAAAACTAGTAGACTAGGTTAGATTGGGTTATAGTGGCTTACAACTGGTTAAATTGGCCAAAGCCATTTAACCTGGGGGTTGAACTTTGGACCTTCGTCTCTAGAGGCCAAAGCTTTACCAAACCACCTACAGGGAAAAGACATCCCTATAGCATCCATCTAAGACAACATAACTATCTTTGAGAGGGCACATCTTGATGCTTGAGACTTGGATTGAAGTGTGTTATTGTTAAGGTATTGTCAATACCATTTTGTATATATCAATATTTTTTGAAGATCTTGTCATAAAAAAATCCTTTGGATACCTCTATAATGATTGACAAGGAAGCAATCAACTTATATTAGAGACTATTTTGGGCAGTGCACTACTCCAAATGGTATGTCATAGCTTTGTATGGGGTGTTGAAGGTATACACTGATGTTTTTAAGCCTCTAGAATAGTGGCAAGAAATGATGAGGAGTTATCAAAAGATTGAGAAGTTCAAAGATTTGGTTTGATGACCACCAATATAGAACCGCTTATCTTCAAGTGGGCATACCTTTCCATTGGCTCATTGTGAGGTTTGTAAAGGGATCTTATTGATAGCTATAAGATATTTGAATATTGCTTAATGACAATATTCTTGCACCCTACTAAATTTTCTAGTACATGTAGCGGATGCTCATTCAAGTAATTTTGCAAGTCTCTTGACATTAAATTGAGATTATCTCGATTGGAATATCATTGTGGCAATATTTAGATTACTTATAATAGGATTTTATTACATATAATGTACTAATGAAGAGTAGTAAAGAGATAATATGTATGGCTAAGAGTGCTTATAAATGTGTATTGTATCTATTTAGCTCATCATTAGATGAATGTGACATGGATACAAACTTGAAGAGGATGTGAGAATTGGATCACAAATATTGTTCAAGAGTTTGAAGTGTTTGAGACTTCACTAGAAAGAAAAAAGAGGCAAGAATCTTGAACTTTGTTCTGTATCCCTTTGGCTAAGATAAAGAAACAACTTAGGAATCTACATTCAAAAAGATAAACTTCTTGCCAAACCAATGACCAAGAAGTAATATATTCATAAGGATCTAGAATACTCAATAATTGCTCTACGTATTGGAGATACTTAGAGAGTCCTTTGAGAAGGTTCTAAAGAAAAATTTTCAAACAAATCTAACTCTTTCTTATGTGACTTCTTATGCATCCTAAGTATAATGGTGACTCAACATAGTTTCAGAGTTTCATGGTGACTTTTTTCGAGAGCTCTCACTTGATTCCATCAAAGACAATGATGGAAATCAACTTCGAATTGTTGAACTTTACCACGAACTGAGGTTTGAAGTTCAGAAAAAGTGTGACAAATTCATTTTTACACTTACAAAAATTATGCATAGTTCCATGAAATCATGAAACATCGCAACCTTCTTCCTAGATGAATTTGAGAGTTGTTTTATTGCTTCATGCGACAGATTTGCAAGAAACCTAGATAAGCTATGTTTAGGAGATTTAGTAGTACCTAAAGAAAATAACTTAAATAAAATAGAAAAGACTACTTATTTCAAGAGCTAAACCACTTCTCCTACCAAAATCAAGGGTGAGATTATCCATTGAGAATGTGAAAACCTCCAATCATTTGATATTAGTTGATCCATGACTTTTCCCAGATACAAGGACAAGTTCATGAATATGTTAGGACAAGTGACTCAAGATGTCTTTATGGAAGACGTCTAGTCAAAGTCAAACGCTATCATATTATGAGACCTTATAACTCTTTTCTAGTATATCTTTTTGAAAATGAGATACATATCAAATAGAGAAAAGTGGTGTAAATGATGGGTTAGAAAGTGTAAACCAAACATCTTCTAAGTTATAAATGTTTAGTTAAGTAGTAACTTGCCCAAAAAGCAAATTCATGGCATGATATGGTTAATGAATTGAGATCATATTAACTTTGGGAAGGTGGTTGCAGCCACAAAGTTAGATAAGGCATGCAAAAAATTCTATTTCCCAAAAATTAAGTGTGAAAGTAAAAAGAGTTTGAAGTTCCAAGTATGTAGTCAGCAATCATAGTTATGGTAGTTAAGTCTTCCAAAATTAGAAACTTATGTCTACCTATCGTTAAAGGAATTTCTTAAAGGTGAAATGTTGTCAGGATCTTGCTCACGCGCATACAGAGATTACGGACGCAAAAAAACACACAGAAAATAGAGACAACAAGAGACGAGACTGAACGCAAGATTGGGTGCAATCTCCCCCCATGCACTCTGTTTCGACAGTCCACAGAGTGCATGTATTTATAGGAATTTTGATTACATCGAAAAGAGTGGTTACAAGAGGGCGGCTTCGAAAAGCAGGCGTGAAACTAAAAGTTGATAACTTTTACGGAAAGCCATTGCTTTCAATAACAGAAACTACGGTCTTCAATGACCCTTATTCTGACCATTACTTTTCTAATAATAGAACCTTCTACGCAGGTTTATTTACAAGCTAAATAATAATTATTCCGATTATTGATGTTCGCCCTTTCACGCCTTGCACGCTCCTCACGAACCTTCAGCTGCTATATCAAAAACATCAAAAACATATTAATACATTAATAATATAATACTTTAACAATGCATTGTTCAATAATATACAACATGCCTCTCAATTGACAAGCAACTAACCTCAGTTGATAAAATAATTTAACACTCTAACAATTACAATACATTGTTCAACATATTCCATGTTACTGTTACAATCCAACAATGCATTGGCTAACATATTCTATGTTACAATCCAACAATGCATTGGCTATTCCATATTTCAATCCAACAATGCATTCGCTAACATATTCCATGTTACAATCCAACAATGCATTGGCTATTCCATATTTCAATCCAACAATGCATTGGCTAACATATTCCATGTTACAATCCAACAATGCATTGTTCAACATATTCCATAAGGTATAACATGCGCCTCAGTTGAACAAGCAACTGACCTCAGGTGATAAAATAATAAACATGGATGGCCAGTCACATGTTTCATCACTGAATAAAGAAAATAGGCATGTGCCATGTAAAAATACATGCATGGAAATGTTCATGGAGCTGGTATATTAATGTGTTTGTGTATGATATGCAGAAATTAAATGGTCATAATGAGGTGTTATTTGTGTTTTATGTATCCATTGACATTCTCAATAGAGTGATTTTTGTACTTAACCAAATAGCGATGATATTGAGTACCTGTGCGTGTAGTAGTGACATCATGATCAATGATTTTCTCCGGAACTAAGATTTCAGATTGTTCTTCAATCAAAGGAGGGTCATCAAGAAGTGGAGCAAGTGGTAAAGTTCCTTTAAAGGGTTTAAGTAAACTAATATGAAAAGAATTATGAATGGTCCAATGGGATGGAATATCTAATCGAAATGAATTATCATTAATTTTTTCTATAATGCAAAACGGTCCATAATAGCGTGGTGCAAGTTTAATTTTAGGATGCTGCAAAATATTTTTGAGACGTCTTTTAATGATACGCAACCATACAAAATCATTTTCCTTGAATTCTTTGGCTAATCGTTTAGTATTGATAGTATGTGTATATCGCTCTTGACTTTTCCTAATGTGCTCGTGAACATCATGAAGTATAGAAACGTGATCTTGAGCAATAGAATCAGCCATTGGAATGTCGGTTTGGGTGAGGGACATGGGAGTGGGAAGCTTTTTACCAAAAACTATTTCAAAAGGTGCACGACCAGTAGTGGTGTGTGAAGTGTTATTGTAAGCAAATTGAAGCAATGGCAACTTGTCATCCCAGTTATTAGGATAATCTAATGAATAACAACGTAATAAATCAAGAATAGTACTATTTGTAGCCTCACTCTGTCCATTACTTTCAGGATGAAATGCAGAGCTAAAATCTATTTTAGAACCAAAATGTTGAAATAAGGCAACCCAAAAATGATTACAAAACCTAACATCACGATCAGATAACATTACTTTAGGAAATCCATGATGTGGAAAAATGCATTTAATGAATAATTTTGCAGCTTGAGGTGCAATCAAAGTTTTTCTACATGGAATGAAATATGCATATTTACTAAACCTATCAACTATTGTCCAAATCATATCATTATGTGATGAAGTGATAGGAAGACCTGTGATAAAATCCATAGAGATTTGTTCCCATGGTTCATTTGGAATAGGAAGTGGCATTAATAATCCAAATGGTTTACCATGATGACGTTTGACACGCTGACATACAATGCACTGAGAAACATAATGTGCAATGTCTTTTTCCATGTGTGGCCAAAAGAAGAAATCTTTGCAAACAGAAATAGTGCTCTGTATGCCTCTATGACCCATGTAAGATGGTTCATGCATTTCTTTAATGACAAAATCTTTAAAAGCTTGGGTTATGCACAATCTATGTTGAAAATAGAGAAAACCATTATGAAATGTATAATGTTCATCAGATAAAGATGCAGCATTGTTGAAGTCATGCCATGCACGTGAAAAATACAAATCAGATGCATAAGTGGAAACCATTTCTTGAAAAGAATGAATTTGGATGGCAGAAATATTATTCAAAACAACAGAATGCAAAGGAAAACGGCTAAGAGCATCAGCTACGACATTAGCTTTACCTGGCTGATATTGTATCATGGGTTGGAAATTTTGAATGAATGATGCCCATTTAAGATGCCTATCAGAGATTAAGGGCTGACTTAATAAATGCTTAATAGCCTGTTGATCGGTTTTGATTAATACTTCAGAGCCCATAAGATAGTGTTTCCAAATTCGCAAAGCATGCACAACTGCTAACAGTTCTTTATCATACGTACTATAATTTTGTTCTGAGGGCTTAAGCTTTCTACTCTCAAATGCAATGGGATGGTCATTTTGCATTAAAACAGCACCTATTCCTGAACCGCTAGCATCAGTAACAACATGAAAGGGTTGTGAAAAATCAGGTAATTGTAAAACAGGTGCATCTGAAAGTGCATGTTTAAGTTTGTCAAAGGACTGTTGTTGGGTAAGTCCCCATGCAAATTTTATTTTCTTTTTCAACAACAAGGTAAGAGGTAATGCTAAATAAGAAAAATTTCGAACAAACTTCCTATAGAAACTAGCCAACCCAAGAAAAGAACGAACATCATTGACTAATTGTGGTGTAGGCCATTCTATGATAACTCTAATCTTTTTCGGATCCACATGCACACCTTCACTTGAAATAATATGTCCTAAATATTCTAGCTTACGCTGAAAGAAATAACTCTTTTCAGGATTAGCATAAAGTGTGTTCTCTCGTAACAAATGAAAAACTATTTCAAGATGCTTTTCATGTTCACGATCATTCTTACTGTAAACAAGAATGTCATCAAAGAATACAAGAACAAAAGCTTGGTAATCAAGAAAAATATTGTTCATCATTCGCGCAAATGTAGCAGGGGCATTAGTAAGTCCAAAGGGCATTACCATAAATTCATAATGGCCATTTTGAATTCTAAATGCAGTCTTAAAAATATCACTTTGTGTCATACAAATCTGATGGTAACCTGATTTAAGATCAATTTTACTAAAGACACGAGCTCCTCGTAACTTATCTAAGAGATCATCTATTCGAGGAATAGGGTATCTATTCTTGATCGTGATCTTGTTAAGGGCTCTATAATCAATGCACATTCGATAAGTTTTATTCTTCTTCTCTACTAAGAGAACTGGTGCTCCAAATGGGGAAGAACTAGGCCTTATAAGTCCTTTTTGTAGTAGGTCTTTTACTTGATTTTCTATTTCCTTTTGATGTAGTGGGCCATGTCTATAAGGTGCTTTATGAGGAGGAGAACTACAAGGTACTAAGTCTATGCTATGGTCAAAGGATCCTCGAGATGGTGGTAGTTCAGAGGGATATTCAGACATAAAACAATCCTTATAAGTACTCATGAAAGGTTTATATGCATCTGGAAGTGTATGAGTATAATCATTGATGACATTGACAAAAACAATGCATGAGTTGAATCCTTCCCTAAATGCACGCTTTACTTGAGTGTGACTAATCAATGGAAATGGCTGGAAATCATGCCGTGCAGACAAAGTAATGATTTGACCTTTGAAAACAAACTTAAAGGTATGAGTATGGTAGTCAATACGTGGGTTATAATGGTGACGAAAAGGCATACCTAGTATAACATCATAAGATTGCAAAGGTGCAATTAAAAATGTTCGTGAATCAACATAAGGGCCTATGCTAATCATAACATCTTGCACTTCTCGTGTTACATTATAACGACTACCTTGAAATGCAGCTTTCACTTTATACAAAGAAGGAAACGTTTGTAATTTAAGTTCTTGTACTAATAAATGTGAAATGAAGTCATGTGAACTACCATCCTCATGTAGAATTTTAACCATTTTGTTATTTATTGTACCCTGCATGCAAAGAAGAGAGTGTAGAGAGATATCGTTACCCAAGGTACTTAAGTCCTTCTCCAATGATTCCTCTGTCCAAACAGGAGGAATTTCTTCATTATAGACCTCCATGTTATGCAATCGAGCTGTAGCCGGTTTCACATGAAGAGGTTGCAATATGCACCTTATTTTTGTATGTACAGGTTTACCACAATTCCAGCAAGTGATTCGTGGTCGCTTCTGTTGGGCATTCACTACTGAAGTTTGAAGGGTAGGTGGTTTGGTTGGTTGGAGAGATGAAACAACGGGTGGAGTTGAGTAATTGGATTGTGGAGGACGAGGAAAACTAGGGTAAGATGGGGCATTAAAATTACGCTTCATAGGAAATGAAGGTTTAACAGGAAATGGTCGTGGACGTGGTTGTTGTAGACGGAGTGACTTGGTTATGGACTGTAATTCTTTTTCTGCATCATAAGCAAAAGATATAGCCTCGTTGAGGGTTGTAGGTCGTAGGGTGTGAAGCTTCGCTTGGATACCGACCTCCAAACCATCTTCGTATTTCTGCTGCAAGATATCCTCTGATACATCTTCAAGCATTCGTACAAGTAGTAAATTTTGCCAGAACCGCTCTGTGTAGGTAGTAACCGTATCACCCTCCTTCCATGTAAGGGTCGTCCATGCACGTCGAACATGCAAATGGTATTGAGGAGGAAGAAATGAATCCTTCACGTTTTCTTGAAAAGCCTTCCAAGTTGTTGGACACTCCGTACTGTGCCGCAGGACATTCCACCAGAGTTGTGCTTTACCTACTAGATAGTTAGTGGCAAATTTAACTTTTTCACTTTCAGCATACATTTCAATGGTATAAAAATCATCAAACTGCGACAACCAAGAAAGTACTAAAGGCCCATCCTTTCGGCCATCAAATCATAGAAACTGGTAGTTTCTATTACCAATCTTTGAATGAGTAACATCAGATTGGGCAGACACAATAGCTTTTACTACTCTCGTAAGGTTGTCTTCCTCAGCTTGCATCTTTTGGAGGATTTCATCACGTTGTCGGATCTCGTTCTGAGCTCCTTGAAGCTCATGCCGCAAGAGCTCTAGTTATTGTTCAAGTGTTGCCGCAGGTAGAGGTGAATCACTGTAATCCTCCATGGTGCTCTTGGATCATTGCTCTCAACCTTGCTTGGTATCTTGAACACTCAATCAAGTGCCACCCAAGGATTTTGAAGGAATTCATACTTCCAAGCTAGCTCATTGGAAAGTTCGTTCCGAGAGCTTTCCAACGGTATATTACACGCCTCAATCTGACCTACAGATTGAAAGTTACACTTGATTCTTTGTTGGGTCCATCCTTGAAATTGCCGCGAGCGCCTTGCACAAGTACCAAAGAAAGAGAACTTGAATAACAACTCCAAGAGATGGTGGAGTGGTCAAAGTACTTCCCTTGAAAGTAGGAGGTTGTGGGTTCAAATCCTCCTACCTTAGGGACTCTAAACCTCTCTATTACACTCAAAAATTAAAATTGCCTCGCGCGTAGCCAACGGTCGCCAAGGGAGCCTTGGGTGCCAATGTTGCCAATGTATTGCCTAAGTTATTGCCTTAGTCGACACGAAGGTGTAAACGCAGGTGTAAACGTAGGTTCTGGTTTTGGAACAGGAACAGGAACAGAAGCACAAGCAGAAACGGAAACGGAAACGGAAATCGGAATCGAAATCGGAATCGGAATCTGAATCGGAATTCAGAATCGCGAACAGAGAACAGATCTGTATTAACGTGTGCAGAGCTCTGATACCACTATTGTCAGGATCTTGCTCACGCGCATACAGAGATTACGGACGCAGAAAAACACACAGAAAATAGAGACAACAAGAGACGAGACTGAACGCAAGATTGGGTGCAATCTCCCCCCATGCACTCTGTTTCGACAGTCCACAAAGTGCATGTATTTATAGGAATTTTGATTACGTCGAAAAGAGTGGTTACAAGAGGGCGGCTTCGAAAAGCAGGCGTGAAACTAAAAGTTGATAACTTTTACGGAAAGCGGCGCATTGCTTTCAATAACAAAAACTACGGTCTTCAATGACCCTTATTCTGACCATTACTTTTCTAACAATAGAACCTTCTACGCGGGTTTATTTACAAGCTAAATAATAATTATTCCGATTATTGATGTTCGCCCTTTCAAGCCTTGCACGCTCCTCACGAACCTTCAGCTGCTATATCAAAAACATCAAAAACATATTAATACATTAATAATATAATACTTTAACAATGCATTGTTCAATAATATACAACATGAAATCCAAGAGCACTAGTAGAAAAGAGATCAGTACTTAATGTTAGTGTCACAATTCATAATGATGAGATGGTGAATACACTCATAAATTCAATTCCATCTACTTATATATCATTTATTACTACTCTTTCTCTCTATACAAGAGATAGAGAAATATCATTTGATGAGTTGCAATTCTAGTTACTTCAAGATGAAGATCAATAAAAGAGTATGGAAGAGAATGATGAAATTATGGTATCATCATCTAAAGGGAAGAAGAATTAGGAAACCATAGAGAAGGATAAGAAGAGTCAACAAAATAAGAAGGAAAGTAAAGCTTCTACTTCAAAGTCTTCAACCACCTTTTCTATTACATCCAATTCAAGTACTTCTACCACTCCTAAATGGAAATCAAATTCTACTACATATACCTCAAAAAAAGGAATATGACACTATTGCAAGAAACTTGGGCACAACTGAGTGCAAAAAGAAGATTTTTAATGAGAAGAAAAAATCATTAGGAAACAATGATGAAGAAAGTTCAAGTTCTAAGTCTTCAAATGAAGAATCATATGCATGTGTGAGTATTGAAGAGATAGACTTTGATCAAGATGAATTACATGCATTCATAGAAAACCCTTGGATATTTGGTTTTGGTGATACTAAGCATATGACAAGGTGCAAGAAGGTGTTTTCTACCCTTACTAACTCAACAAGAAGAAGGGTGATCATAGCAAATGGTTATGATTTGGATGTTGTGTTGGAGTTAGACGTCTTTGGAAGCACGCGAACAACACAAGGAAGAAGAAGAAGCTTGGAGCACAACACACAATACTCAATGTATTACTAGAGAATGTACAAAGATAAGTAGCTCATTAGGGCAATAGGCATATATATAAGCAGGGGGAAAAAACCTCTTAAAGAGGGAAAAAAGTGCTCCGGTGGTCCTAGTGTGTTCACACACCACTACCTAAATATATCAACAAATCCCCTCGGGGATTGATGCGGTGAACAAGGAGCTGGCACTCATGTATAAGGACGTGCCAAGCTATGTGCAAATCACTCCACAAAAGGAAGTAAGCCCAAAGCTTTGCGGAAAGCTTCAAACTTCTCCCTAGGTAGAGCCTTCGTGAAAAGGTTTGCAATGTTCTCCTGCGTGGGCACCTATGCCAAGCTGATCTCCCCATCAGATAACCTCTCTCTGACATAATGATAATGTACCTCAATGTGCTTAGTGCGAGCATGGAACACAAGGTTCCTCACAACTGCCAATGCACTGTGACTGTTAGTGAAGATGGTGGTGGCAGAAGTCTGACCAACACCCAAATCAGCCATAAGGCATCTGAGCCACACACACTCAACAATCCTTGTGAAAGCTGCCCTATACTCAACCTCACAACTGGAAGTGGCCATAGTAGGCTGCTTCTTGCTCAACCAAGATATACATGAGCTACCAAGCATGAAGCGAAAGCCACTAGTGGACACACGAGTGTCATAGCAACCAACCCAATCAGAGTCAGAAAAAGCATGCAAATCTAGCGGTAGTGATCCCCCCTTGAGATAAAACAACCCAAGTAACCGAATACCACTCAAATGGTGAAAGATGCACTTAACTACCTGCCAATGCTTGACTCTTGGGTAATCCATAAACTTGCTCATCTATAAGACAACAAACTGAATACCTGTTGAGTAATGCATAATTAAATCAAGCATCCAACAGCTTGCTGATAGAGAATAGCATCAAATGCATCTCTAGCATCATGAAGACTCAATCATAAAACCTGTCTCCATAGGAGTGGCAATAGGCTTACAGTCTTCAAGGCCAAAATGCTACAATAATTTGTCAATATATTTCATTTGACACGAAGCCATTCCACCATGAACTTGCATAAATTGAATGCCCAAATAGTGATGCAAATGCCCCAAATCAACATCTCAAATGATGCATGCAAATCAGCCTTAAAATCAGCAATATGCTTCTGAATAGGACCAGTGAGCAGCATGTTGTCAACATAGACAACAATGATCATTAGCACACTTAACATATAAGGTGCTTTCAGTTGGACTGTTCTCAAAACCATGTGCAATCAAATAGGCATGTATCTTCCCTATGCATAACCCTTTACAACAAGCCTAGCCTTATACCTGTCAATTGTACCATCTAGTTTACGCTTCAGCTTATATACCCACTTAGTGCCAATGGCCTTCTTGCCAGGAGGCAAGTCACATAAAGACCAAGTACCATTCTTCATTATAGCATCATATTCAGATTGCATAGCAGCCATCCAGTTTTCTGAATTTTGTGCTTAATCAAACAAAACAGGCTCATTCTCATCACAGAGACTAGATGTAGCCATAGCATAGCAATCTGATGCAAAAGAGGAACTATGAGAGCCTGAACGAGTATGATATGACAAAGGTGCATCTAATTTGCTATCACGCAAAGTCTGCACCAGCCATTTTGGCATAGTTTTTGCTTGCTCAATATCAGCTCTCTCATCAACTAGTGCATCATGTAAATCTGCATCATAAATGGAATGATTTGCATCATCACATGACACTTGCAAAGGCTGAGAAGTTGCCTCATTAGGACCAGCACTAGACTGTCCACCTCTAAAAAGAGGAAGCAAACTATCATACATGTCTTTGGAGCTAACAGCTGTCTCCTTAGTACATGAAAGCAATGCTTGAATAGCATCTTCCACAAAAACAACATCACGGCTAACCAGAATGCGTTTAGTCTCCGGATCATACAGACAATAGCCTTTACTTTCAGAACTGTACCCAACAAAAATACATTTTACTGCTTTATCATCTAATTTTCTGTGATATTGTTCAAGCACTAATGCATATGCCAAACAACCGAAAACATGCAGATGAGCAACAAATGGCTTGCGATCATGCCAAGCCTCATATGGAGTGATAGACTCCAGTGCTTTAGTGGGACACTTGTTCAGTACATATGTTGCACACATGACAGCCTCAAGCCAGAAACTATGTGATAGAGCCTGACTCTTTGTGGAGAATGAGTTCTCCTATGCGCAACGGAAGTGTGTAGTGAGCCCTTGTATGTCTAGCACTTGGACAAGCATCTGCACCTTAGATAGCTTGCTGATCTAGATAAAAAACTCAAATGGACTTGAGACTTTAGTCAACCAAAGTAAACAAGTAGAGCTTTCTAACAAGGTATAAATGACTTAATTTGGACAAGTTTTGATTAGGAAACACAACTGTCAAAGATGAACTACCTGTCCACACAGATATGCTAAAGAATTGAGCTTCACTATTGGACTGATAAGTCTCTGAATATATATCCTTTGAGAAAGATATTTGGTATACAGAAAGTAGACACAAATAGCTTTCTAACAAGATAAAAAACAAGTAATTTGGATGAGTTTCGATCAGGAACCTGAACTCACCAAGATAGACCACCTGCACATATAAGTACACTATAAAACTAGACTTTACTATCTGATAGATATCTCACAGAATATAAATGATCTCAATGAGATATTTGAGACAGTGAAAGTAGATGCCAAGAGATTTCCCACAAAACAAAAACCATGCAATTTGGGTATTTTTTGGTTGGGAAACTTAACCGAACAAAATAGACTACCTATCTACACATGTATACTGAAAAACTGGACTTCACTCTTTCACTGATATCTCACAAAATACATAATCTTTCAAAGAGATATTTGATGTGCGAAAAGTGTACAAGATAAGCTTTCCAATGAATGTTTTAACGCACAAAATGGTTGCATATGCATTGAGATATGAGCTCTGCAACAGAGCTGTGTACAAACTGACGTGCGGCTGGAAGGAGTCTAAGGGAAGCCAAAATGACAAAATGGCCAGATCCGACTACTGGGAGCTCTTGCCTCTTTCTCTCCTTGTTTTGAATGTACTCCCACTTCACTTTTATAACCAATGAGCATGTGAAGAAGTTTGTGCCACCTTCTTAACTCACCACTTTCTCCACTACATGCTACTAACTACAAGGCAAGATATTGTATCTTTTACTCATCATGAATTTTGACTAGACTTTTTCTTTTATTATTTTTTCCTTTTTTCCTCCACTTTTTCTTTATCTTTATATTTGGTAAATTTATCCAAGCATGGCTCATATGAAAATGAGCTTGTACATTTATCTTCAACACTCCCCCTCAAGCTCATTTGGGAGTTATCTTCATCCATGTCCTTCAAATTTATTGCATCCTTGAAACCTTTGAGTTTAGAAGCATCCAAGAACTTTGTAAACATATCTGCAACCTGCTCTTTGGTTCTGATGAACTTTACCTCCACATCTTTGCTCAGCACCTTCTCCCTTACATAGTGGTAGTGGACCTCTATGTGCTTGCTCCTTGCATGAAACATAGGATTGCTTGCCAAGTAAATACTTGACATGTTATCACCGTATATAGGGATGGTTCCAACTTGCACTCCAAGATCAACCAAAAGCTTTTTAATCCACATTGCTTCACATGTGGCAAAAGCTAATCCTCTATATTCAGCCTCCATAGATGAAAGTGCAATAGTAGGTTGTTTCTTTGAGCTCCATGTGATAGGTTTGCTTCCTATCATGAACACATAACCTGAGGTTGATCTTCTATCTTCCTTTGAACCTGCCCAATCAGCATCACTAAAGCCTTTGACATGCAGTTCTTCATCAAACTTGTAAAACAAAGCATGATTAACTGTATGCTTTATGTATCTCAACGCTCTCTTGGCTGAATTTAAGTGTTCACTTGTCTGGGCTTGCATAAACTGAGAAAGTACACCAACAACATAAGACAAATCAGGTCTTGTAATGTTTGCATAGATCAATGATCCTACAATGCTTCTGTATGTCATTACATCTTCCAATGGTTCTCCATCATTTGAACAAATCTTTGTATTTGTGTCCATGGGTTGAGTGAGTGGTTTGCATTCAATCATTCCAAATCTGAAAAGAACATCCAACAAGTACTTCCTTTGCATCAATTAGATGCCACTCTTTCCATAAACAACTTCAATTCCTAAAAAATATTTTAGCTCTCCAAGATCTGAAATTTTAAACTCCTTACCAAGATTCCTTTTGATATCTTTAATCCTTGTAACATCATTTCCTGTTATGATGAGGTCATCAACGTATATGCAAATATATACCTCTCTAGTTTCTTCCTTCTTCATGTACAACGAAGGATCTGCACTACTTGGGTTGTATCCACACTTAGTTAGATACTCTACCAATCTCTGATTCCATGCTGTTGGTGCTTGCTTCAAGCCATAAAGTGCCTTCTTCAACCTGCAAACAAAATCTGGATGGTTTGCATCTTCAAATCCAACCGGTTGACTCATGTATACCTCTTCTTGTAGTTCTCCATTGAGAAAGGCATTTTTGATGTCGAGTTGATATAATGGCCATCTCCTTGAAGCACCAATTGCTATTAAGGTTCTGATAGTTCCCATCTTTGCAACGGGGCTGAAAACTGTAACATAATCCTAGTAGGAGATGGTTGAACTACACCCTAAGAGAGAGGATTAGGAAGTAATCCTCAACCATGGCTTTTGGGGCAAGTGGTTAGCCCATCACATTCCTAACCAAGAGGTTGTGAGTTCAATTCCTTACATTGGTATCAGAGCCTAGGAAGTAGGCTTGGGCAAGGTGGAATGACCCAATGGCCTCTAAAAAAGGCGCTTGGGCATCCTCTATGTGAAAGGGTAGGAATTGTGGAAAGCGCGCGCGTCGGTTTCAAGGATGGACCTTACAATGATTGGGGTGTATCTCTCAATCCGTAGGTCGGATTGAGGCGTGTAATATACCGTTGGAAAGCTCTCGGAACGAGCTTTCCAATGACCTAGCTTGCAAGTGTGAATTCCTTGGGAATCCTTGGGTGGCACTTGATTGAGTGTTCAAGATACCAAGCATGGGTGAGAACAAGGTTCAAGACTGAGGTTGAGAACAAAGGCTCGAGACACCAAGGTTGCGAACAAGAAGGTTCAAGACACCAAGGTTGAGAGCAAGGGTTCAAGAGACCAAGGTTGCGAACAAGGTTCAAGAAACTGTGCGAGGTTGAGGGACATCAATTCAAGGGCACCTAGGGAGTTCAAGGGACTGATCACCGAGGTTAGAGGGATACAAAGAGTAGATCATTGAGGACAATGATCGACCAAGGGGGGAAGAATGTAACATAATCCTAGTAGGAGATGGTTGAACTACACCCTAAGAGAGAGGATTAGGAAGTAATCCTCAACCATGGCTTTTGGGGCAAGTGGTTAGCCCATCACATTCCTAACCAAGAGGTTGTGAGTTCAATTCCTTACAAAAACTTCATCATAATCTATGCCTTGTGTTTGTTTAAATCCTTTGGCAACTAATCTAGCTTTATATCTAGCTAGTGAACCATCAGCATTCCTCTTTACTTTAAACACCCATTTGTTTGGAACAATCTTCATACCTTCTTTCTTTGGCACTAGCTCCCATGTGTGATTATCTTTGAGAGCTTTGATCTCCTCTTTCATAGCTTGCTTCCATTCCTTTTGTGTGCAAGCTTCTTCATATGTCTCAGGCTCTTTGTCTTTGATAACCTGCATCATGTATGCAAAATGTGTCGCCATAAAACTATCATAACTAAACCTTTGAGTTGGATACCTTGTACTTGAAGATCTTCTTTCATTGCCTTTAGAAAGTTGCTTCTTTAACCTATTCAACTTTACCATCGGAGTGATTACCTCTTCATATTCTTCTTCACTTGCATCTACCTCACTGTTTGGAGTAGCACTTGCTTCTTCGGCTCTACTATGAGCTGAATTTGGAGACAAAGAATGACTCCCCCTCCATGTTGAACATTCTTCATTTGATGTAGATGCCTCTGGACTTGAAGCCTTTGTGCTTGATTGTTGAACTTCTCTTTGATTTGTTCCTACATAATCATCACAATCTTCTTCAAGAACCTTTTCCTTTCCTTTATCTTCATACCATGGTCTTAATTCATCAAAGACCACATCTCGCGAGACTCTTAATTCCTTTGTTCTAGGGTTGTAACACTTGTATCCTTTTTGCTCCGTTGAGTAGCCAATGAAAATGCATTTTTCTGACCTTGGTTCCATCTTTGTTCTAACTTCTTGTGGAATGTGAACAAAGCAAACACATCCAAACACTTTGAGGTGTGTAAGATCAGGTTTCTTATCGAAATATACTTCTTCAGGAGTCAAGTGATGTATTCCCGATGTTGTGCACCTATTCATCAAGTAAATGGCGGTTGTGGTAGCTTCAGCCCAATAGTACAATGGTACCTTCATCTCGTTGAGCATGCATCTTGCAATTTTAGCAATTTGCCTATTTTTCCTCTTAGCTACTCCATTTTGTTGTGGTGTATACCTACAAGTGAATTGCCTTTTGATCTCATTCTCTTGTAGAAAATCTGAAAATTCTTTGGAGAAGTATTCTCCTCCACCATCGAACCTTAAGGTTTTGATAGACCTTCTTGTTTCCTTTTCAACTTCAACTTTGAATCTTTTGAATATAGAAAACACCTCTAATTTTTGCTTCATACAAAACAGCCATACCTTTCTTGAGTGATCATCAATGAAGGTGACAAAAATCTATTACCAGCCATTGATGCCTCTTGGGTTGGTCCCCATACATCCGTATGTATGAAGTCCAAGACATTTGGAGCCACATAATTGCTCCTCTTGAATGGCTGCCTCATTTGCTTTCCTAGTTGACAAGCTTCACATAACTCATGTAGTCCAATGTTATTAAATTTTGGAAGACCTCTTACCACTTCATGTTTGCTCATGTCCTTCAGCTTTGGAGTGTTGATGTGTCCTATTCTTTTGTGCCATAAGTCTAGCTCTGAAATCTTCTTGTTCCCACATTGAATGTACATGACCTTTCCATGTGGATGTTGGACATCCAAAGTGAACATCCTTCCTTCTCTTCTACCTCGAGCAATGACCTTGAAGCCTTCTTTGGATTCTTTATGAAGCACCCATTCTCATTGAATATGACATGATAACCCTTCTCTACCATTTGTCCTACTGAAATCAAGTTCTTTGAAATTGTAGGAACATGAAGAACATTAGATAGTACCTTTGCTCTGCTTGTATCTCCAAGCCTTATATCTCCAATGTGTTCAATCATGTGTTGAGTATCATCACCTGTTTCCACACATCCTTTTCCACTTGGTACCTGTAGATTAGTGAACAAACTTCCTTGGCATGACATATGGTCACTAAAACCTGAATCAATGTACCATTTTTTGTCATCTTCACAAGAGCTTCTATACTCATGTCTCATTGCAAGTAGTGTGTCCTTGCTTCCTTCACTTGAGGTGCTTGCATAGTTGCTTTGGTTCCTTTGATTGCCTCCATTTGGTCTTCCATTCTTGAGCCAACAATCACTAGCATAGTGTCCTACTTTGCCACAATGATAGCATGTTATACCTTTATGAGAATTGTAGGAGCTTCGGCCTCTTCCTCTACTTCTACCTCGACCTCTTCCTTGTGTGTTGGAATTTGATGCATCCTTGTTGTCTTCCGAATTGTTTTGATTGTAGTTGGAGTGGTTGTGACCTCTTCCTTTTCCTCTTGAGCCTCCTCTTGAGTTTCTTCCTTTACCTTGACCTGCATATAACATTTGGTTGTGGTTGTCCTTTCCTTTGGGACCACCGAAGCTAAGCTCTTCTGTGACAAGATGAGGGATTAGTTGTTCAAAACCTAGATATACATCTTTCAAGTTAATGGAAGTTATAAAAGGCTTCCATCTTTCATCTTCTCTCAAGCCATTGAGAGTATAACACACAAGATCTTCATCTTCAACCATCGTGCCAATAGAAGCTAAAGCATCGCTTAGCTCCTTAATCTTCAAAGTATATTCAGTTATGGATTGACTCGAACTTTTCTTGATTGTGTTCAACTCATCTTGAGTTGAAGTTTCCTAGCTTTGGTATTTGTTGAATACATCCTTTCAAGAGCCCAAGCATCCTTAGCTTTCTCTAGATGTTGAATATGACCTACCATGGCATTAGTAATGACTTGCGAAATGAGTAACATGACTCTCCTATTCCTCTCTTCCCATTCGTTTGCTTGCCTCCTTTGGACTTTGGTGGCCATAGCTTGATTGATTTGAGGTTGAGCATCATCACCGCTCACAATACCCCATAAGCCTTTGCCCATTAGGTAGTTGGTCATTCTAAACTTCCACACGGGATATTTATCCTTGTCCAACTTCTCTACTTGTTGACCCAAGTCAGAAATTGAAGAGTATCAAAGACTTTGAGAGTTACCTCGAATAGTTATAGTCCTTTGCTCTTGCGTTTGTGAAGCTCGTTATTGTTTTGTAGCTCCTCTTTTGCTTTGCTTCACCTCCAGCTCTGTTGATGAAGCTTCAACACCAACTTTTCTCTTATACCAACTGTGGAGAATGAGTTCTCCTATGCGCAACAGAAGTGTGTAGTGAGCCCTTGTATGTCCAGCACTTGGACAAACATCTGCACCTTAGATAGCTTGCTACTCTCAATACAAAACTCAAATGGATTTGAGACTTTAGTCAATCAAAATAAACAAGTAGAGCTTTCTAACAAGCTATAAATGACTTAATTTGGACAAGATTTGATTACTAAACACAACTGTCAAAGATGAACTACCTGTCCACACAGATATGCTAAAGAACTGAGCTTCACTCTTGGATTGATAACTCTCTGAATATATATCCTTTGAGAAAGATATTTGGTACACAGAAAGTAGACACAAATAGCTTTCTAAAAAGATAAAAAATAAGTAATTTGGATGAGTTTTGATCAGGAAATTGAACTCACCAAGATAGACCACCTGCACACATAAGTACAATATAAAACTAGACTTTACTATCTGATAGATATCTCACAGAATATAAATGATCTCATTGAGATATTTGGGACAGCCATGAGCTTTCCAACAAGACAAAAATCATGCAATTTGAATATGTTTTGGTCGGGAAACTTAACCGACCAAAATAGACTACCTATCTACACAGGTATACTGAAAAACTGGACTTCACTCTTTCACTGATATCTCACAAACTACATAAACTTTCAAAGAGATATTTGATATGCAAAAAGTGCACAAGATAAGCTTTCCAATAAATGTTTAAACGCACAAAATGGTTACATATGCACTGAGATATGATCTCTGCAACAAAGCTATGTACAAACTGACGTGCGGCTGGAAGGAGTCTAAGGGAGCCAAAATGACAAAATAGCCAGATCCGACTACTGGGAGCTCTTGCCTCTTTCTCTCCTTGTTTTGAATGTACTCCCACTTCACTTTTATAACCAATGAGCATGTGAAGAAGTTTGTGCCTCCTTCTTAACTCACCACTTTCTCCACTACATGCTACTAACTACAAGGCAAGATATTGTATCTCTTACTCATCATGAATTTTGACTAGACTTTTTCTTTTATTATTTTTTCCTTTTTTCCTCCACTTTTTCTTTATCTTTATATTTGGTAAATTTATCCAAGCATGGCTCATATGAAAATGAGCTTGTACATTTATCTTCAACACTCTTGACCATACACTTTGCCATCTCCATGAGTGACCTCTTCTTTCGTTCAACAACTCCATTCTATTGAGGTGTATATGGCACTGTACACTCCTGTTTTATCCCACATTCAGCCAGAAATGCATTAAAGTCAAAAGACATATATTCCCCCCCTCGATCAGAATGGAGGGTGCCCATTTTACATGCTGACAGATTTTCAGCCAAAACCAAAAACTGTTTGAAGCAGATGAACACTTCAGACTTTGCCTTCAATGGATATACCCATGCATGCCTAGGAAAAATCATCGATGAAAGTCACGAAGTAAAGATAATTCCCAAAAGAAGGTGAGGACCACATACATCACTATGTACAAGCTTCAATTTCTGAGTAGCCCGAACTGAACCATCTTTTGGAAAGGATGAACACTGCATTTTGCCCAAAATACAGCCTTCACAAACATGTTTTCCAGGTGCCTCAAGTTTGGGCAAAGAGGACACCGTTTCAGATTTTTGCAGGCATAGCAAACTAGCAAAATTCAGATGAACAAAGCATGCATGCCAAAGCTTTGCATCTGACATAGCCTAAGAATCATTTACTGCACATGCAAAATCATTTACAGATATTCCATAGTCTATGAAGCTTATACAGCCCACAACATAAAATGCCACAATCAATAATCACATCACCATTTGACAGATCATGAACTGTACACCTGTCATCAACAAATTTCACAACCAAGCCAATCTTGGCTAATGTAGAAACTGATAACAGGTTCTTCTTCATCCCTGGCACAAATAAAGCATCTGAAAAAGTGAAAGAACTACCATCAGCAGTAGTAAATATGATCTTACCAACTCCCATAACACGATAAGAGGAGTTGTTGGCACATGTAACAGTATTCCCCGTAGGTGCAGGCTCGAGTGAAGAGAAGAAATTGCGTTGCAAGGCAATATGTTTGGTCGCCCCACTGTCAAAATACCAAACATCTGAGTCTACTGCAGACATGCACTGCTCATGAGAAGATGGGTCAAAATTCCAGACACTAGTAAATGCCCATTCTTCTTCCTGCACAAGATTAGCAGACTTTGTTTTTGGTGTAGAGGCCTCTGCAACAACCATTCCAGCCTCTTTCTTCTTTGCTTCTTTAACAACTAGTTTTGGACAGTTCTTTATGATATGATCATTCCCTTTACAATACTTACAAAACAATTTGTGCTTTTCTGATTTCTTCTCATCTTTATCTTCCTTCTTCGAATGTGCAGAATTAGCAGATTTTTGCTTACTAATTGAAGAGCTCCATTTTCCTTTGCCCTTCTGACTAGCCAGGAAAGCTTGATCTACAAGTCGCATAATGGACCTCTTCTGCCTGGACTTATCTTCCTGCAACAGAACATAGACTAACTCCTCAAATGATAAGGCATTCGGATTGCCTTCCATCATCAACTGAAGAGTAGAAGCAAAACTCTGATATGAATCTAGAAGACCATTCAGAACGTTCTACACAAGTGACCTATCTAGTATAATCTCATCAGTAGAAATCAACTCTTCCTTCAAGTCTTTGATCTTCGTTAGGAAACTATCCATAGAATCACCTTCATTCATGTGCTCACTCTCCAACTGTTTTCGGAGGTAAGCCACACGAGCCTCATTCCTAGCTTGGTACAATGTGGTAAGTGTATCACAAGCATCCTTAGCTATTATGCAAGAGCGAATGTGAGGAATAATGGCACATGTGATAGACAAAGCTATCAATGCATGTGCCTGGGCATCTCTGCCATCCCAGCAAATCTGCTCTACAGTAGATGCAGTAGAAACCGTAGTACGAACAGGAATATGCAAAATCTCATCATCTTCGACACCTTCTGCATCAGCTTCAGTACCTGCAAAAGAAAAGGTTATAGATAAACGAGAACTTTCACCAATATTTCAAAAAATGCCAGAGTGGTATGTGAAAAGTCTATAGGATAGTGAGGTTAAGCCATTTAAAGGAAGAACCAGAAAGATCAAACAGATTATGTGAGTAATGTAGAGCATTTTGAGATCAGCAATAGTCTTACACTAACTTCAATTGAAGATGAACTTGCTAGTGTCAAAGATGCATTATGGAGCCATGTTTAGAAGAAAGCAACGCAAGAGGATATTGATTCTATGCATAAGAATAAAAATGGAAGCTATGTGAATTACCAAAACATAAGAAAGCAATTGGTGTCAAATGGATCTTCAAAATCAGAAGAAAAGTAGATGACATAATTGATAATTATAAAACCAGACTTGTAGTCAAAGGTTATCAAAAGAAAGGAATTGACTATGATGAAACATTTGCACCTACTTCTAGAATGAAAATAGTCAGAATAGTACATTCATTTGTTGCATATTTCACTTAGAAAGTATACTAGTTAGATATTAAGAGAGCTTTTCTAAATGGTGATCTACATGAAGATGTCTAAATTCAACAACCAGAAGGTTTTGAAGAGACAGGTAAAGAACAATTTTATGAAAACTTATTAAAGCACTTTATGGTTTGAAGCAAGCTCCAAGAGCTTGGTATGAAAAGATACATTTGTACCTATTATCTATTGGCTTTGAAGACTCATATGCATCTCCTACCCTCTATATTAAAGCAGATTCATATGTCTTCATTATAATCATTATCTATGTGGATGATATGATCATGATAAGTCCCAAGGATTCATACCTTTGGTTTTTAAAGTCACAAATCAAGCATACATTTGATGTTAATGACCCTGGGATTCTACACTACTACCTCTACATTTAGTTCAAATTCAGGCATGATAGTATCTATATGGGACAACATAAGTACATTGAGAAACTTTTGGATAGGTTTGAAATGACATATTGTAAACCTATGCAAACACCTATGGATGTTAATGTGTTATTATAGGTAGATGCATAATCAACACCTTTTGACGCCACCTTGTATAGTCAAGTAGTTGGATGCTTGATCTATCTATGTAATACACGACCAAACATTTAGTTTGTAGTTTCTCAAGTATCAAAGCTCATGGACAAACCACCTAAGATCCATTGGGAAGCAATTAAGAGGATATTCAGATACTTTATGGGAACCTCAAGTTATGCTATGGTATTTCCAAATTCATAATGTTTTCTAGTTAAAGGTTTTTAGATTCAGATTGGGCAAGTGACAAAGACACAAGAAGAAGTACCAGTGGTTATTGTTTCTATATTGGAGATTGCCTCATCTCATGGTTATCTAAGAAACAACTAACAATAGCTACCTCATCAAGTGAAGTAGAATATAGAGTAGCATTCATAGCTACACTTGAAGCAGTTTGATTATAGAAGATTCTGAGCTACATTCATGTTCATGTTCATCTACCAGTGCACATATTTTCAGATATTCAAAGTGCTCCAAGAATTGCAAAGAATCATGTTCATCATGCTAGGACAAAACATATTGAAGTACATTATCATTAATTAGGGAACAAATATTCAAAAAACATATTGAGCTATCTTATGTACCTACAAGTAAGAATGTTGCATATATTTTTACCAAAGCATTGTAATGATGCAGACATACACTTTGTTTTCATGCCCTTTCAACGAAAAACAATGGGGCTGAAATACATACACTTATTCATGTAATTCACCACTCAGAAATGAATTTTTAATGTCCAACTAATGTACATTCCAACCATGATCACTTGAAAGTGGACAAATGCTACAACATTGTTCTTTCAGCATGTGGGAGCAAAGGTCTTATCAAAATCAATGCAATTCTCTTGAGCATAATCTTTGGCAACAAGCCTCACCTTATACCCATCAATTGTTCCATCAAGCTTACTTTTCAACTTGTATACCCATTTAGTGCGAGTGGCCTTTTTTCTTTATGTTTATAATGGCATACCTACCATCTAATTTCTGAATTTTATGCTTCATCAAAAGAAATAGGCTCAATCTCATCTCAAAGACTAGGGACAACCATTGCATAGCGATCTGATGTAGAGGAAGCACTATGAGAGTCTAAATGAGTACAATATGTCAATGATGCATCTAATTTGCTATCTCTCAAGGTCAAAAACAATCATTTTAGGCTTGTTTTTTTCCTCCTCAATGTGAGCCCTCTCATCAACAAGTGCAACATGTAAATTTACATCATAATTAGAATGATCTGCATCATTATTTGAAATGTATGAAGGCTGAGAAATTGCCTCATTTTAGACTAGCACGTGATTGTCCACTTGTGTCATATTATGGCTTTGTGCCACATGGATCCATGAGGAGCATTGTTTTATATGATGGGTAGAAGAAGGGAGATTATTATCTCATAGAGACTTGAAGCTCAAGAGAATATACGTGAGTACTTCAAAAGAGAACATAAGTAATGAGCAGCTCAGACGCAGCTAGGTGGATAGAACTCTCTGTATCTCTGTGAGTAGCAACGAACGACGTCGTGTAGCTCATGGTAGCTCATGGTAGTAGCATGCGGCAGCAAAAAGAAGGTTTATATCTTGATAGTGGTATCAGAGCATCGTCGATCGCTGGAGTTCTCCATGTGCGCTAGATGGGGATTGAACCCAGATCAGGAGGAAGGGCGGCAGGTGACTTAGCCGACATGCCACTTGGAGCTTATGAAGTTAGTCTCTTACTCTACAACATAACACAGGAACCGGCTGCCCTCCCATCACACACGACTAGTTCCTTCATATGGGACATGGACAAGTGTGCATAGCCACGTCCGTGAGGATGCTCAGGGAAGAATTTATGCTCTTCAATTGACCATGCTCTTCATACGAATACAAAGTGTGGAGAAGCAGTACTATGGATTCTATAGAAGTCATTGAAGATACATCCATATGCTCCTAATAAAAATTGGATGATACAGCCCCTCCAACAGTCCACTAGTTTGGCATGTCCCACTTGGAATGGCCATATCTTGTGCTAGAAAACTCCAAATTGGACGTGCTATGGCTCGTTTTGAAGAGCACAAGGTCTATTTTCAGTTTATGAAAAGAAATTTTGAAAAATAAGTATTTTTGCAGGTCTATACAGCTCTGCAAATTCTGAACAGTTTTTGGCAACTACCTTCCGGGAGCCATATCTTTCAAACTAGGAAGGCGATTTAAGCAATTTCACTTCGAGCTCTTTGCACATGCTATATACTTCAGTTTATGAACATTTGCAGGCCCCAAAGTGGTTTTTGCAGGTCTAAAGAAGGATTAATAATGCATTTTTTGACTAATTTTGCATTATCTTAGTAATCATTTGACCATGCTTTATGTTTTGGGGAGTGCTCCGATGTTTTCGGACACTTCAAAGTTTATGTTAGGACCTGAGGAGGAAGGTGCAGAGGTCTCGAAGCTCATCAAGAACGATTGGATGCATGCAATTCCAAAACCAAACTACTCATGGACGTATGCTTTATGCTTCAGTCATTTTACTTTATGTTATGGCATGTTCTGTATGTACATGCATAAATTGGATTGCATACATCAAATGTTGATCATTATTTAAATTCTTAAAGTATGGATCGATAGGCAAGAAGTATACTTTTTGATTGTTTGTAGGAAAGAGGATTACAGAAACCTTATGTCTATGCAACACAGGGAATGGTTGCTAGCAATTTATGTTTTTGCAGGTTATGGAATTCATATATTAGTTTATGGCATGCATGCCATGGGCCTATCAAGCCCTATGTTGTTGGGTGGCCTCTGTGCCACTGAGCTTATGGTTTAAATTTTTTCTTTGGGATTCCATTTCCTGGGGAAATGTTGTCGAAATTTTTCCTACCGCATGGCGTTATATACGTACTTGCCTTTAGGTAGGAATGTTATGGCATGGTAACATGTCTCTTCTGCAAACATCAATAAGACCTAGGCATGCTTGTAAGCATGTATTTGATGGACTTAGGACCATCATAGTAGTATACATAAGGCAACTTCAGTAGCAACGGGATCCCTACATAGAATCCTTATGGATTTAGACCATAGGATTACTAAAGGAAGGAGCTACACCTTCACCATTAGTAATGTGCACAAGCAATCCTATAGGTTTTAGGAAGTTGCATATAGGCGCGGAAGATACATTTATGATAATCTCCAAGGTAGTGAAGATTTACTTATCTTCACAAGACTCTCACAGTATGATTAGGATACTATGGGGTATTATTAGGAATCCCAAAGAGTGATTAGTTTCACTAATACACCTCACTTGAGCAAGTAGTGAAGCATTTTTGCTACACTACTAAGGAATCCAAATTAGATGGGATCACACAGATGGGTTTAATGAGATAGCATCGACGGGTGCTTATGTGATTTGAGTGATGGTTAGGAAGGCCAGATGTATGGCACTAGCTCTAAATGATTTAGAGCATAGATCCCTTAGGCAGGAATAGTTGGGGTACCCAATACATATATATGTATATCGGGATCTACAAAAAGGTACCTAAACTTAGTCTTGGTACCTAGGAACAAGTTGGTTTGGAACAGAAAGGGATATCCATTGTCACATATTGACTAGAACCAAACTAACTAGTTCGAGGACATGGGACTCATTTGAGTCCACTGACATGATTTTAGGATATGGGATTCATTAGAGTCCACCTACATATTCCATTACATGGAATATATATTTGGTTTAGTGTAGGTATGACACTGTGAATTCGAAGAAGTTTTCACTGGTATGGGACGATGGAAATGACTTCCCTTTGAGCACTTTTCTTCTATGGCCAGGGAGAAAAGGACTCATCATTCATGGCGTCGTGTCTCACTAGATGAGAGGAGAGCTCTTAGTAGATATATCCTTAGGATTCGGAGTTATCCTTCATAGTTTAGGGAAGATTTATTCTTCCAATAGAGAATGTGATAGGTGATTTTATCACCATTGGTATCACATACTCGTTTTGAATTTTCAGAAAGTATAATTCCATCAGTTTGATTGGATCGTATAGATCCATGCACAGAGGATGGTTGGCATAGATAGCATTTTAGTATGGATACATTTGTGTTTATGATATCATGTCATATCGTTGTTGACCATTTTAGTAGAGGGCTTTGACCCTTGTTAGGAATTTATTTTCTCCACTCTTCACTACATACACCTTCATTGGTTAGGGGAGATCTGTTCTCCATCTTCATAGGAATATGTTTAATGAGGGATAATGCATTACTTATGGAAGAAAGGACTAAATAAATTCATGAGTTTCTCTTTCGAGGAAAGGAGAAAGTGGGAATCAGCTCAGAGATCTATGAGAGATCTCACTTTAGTTCAGTGGTTTCACTTTAGCCCTTGCTCTTTGAGAGAGAAAGAACAAAAGGAAAAACATGATTTCTTCATGGGAGAAGAATAGAGTATGTTTTCCTTTAATCAGAAGAGGTGTTTGGGAAACATCTCTTAGTCGTTATTTCAGAAGGAATTCATTTCCTCTACTTTTCAATGTAATTTTCTTTCACATGGGAGTGGAGAGAGTTTTGCTTTCTCATTTTGGTTGTCTTGTTAGGAGTGGCACTCTTCTATCAAGGCAAAAAAGGAGATCAGTTAATCATGATGGTTAGATTGAATCTCACTTGCAAACTCTAAAGAGAAGTAGTTATGTTTATTTCCAATGATGGTCCTTGACTAGATGAGATGATCTAGTTATTGACATTAGTGAGACTCGGAGTAGAGATATGACTCTTATCTTTATGGTTTCTAGGAGATAGAGATATATCATACCTGATAAGGTACCAAACTCTTAGTTGGTGTTACATCATGAGTATGATGAGTAAACATCATTCAGGAGGATGGGTACTTAGGGATTATCTGAATCTCAAAGGGAATGCTTTCTGCATTCATATGGCAAACTACAAGAAAGAGAAATATTAGAGTTTGCAATAGTGCCAATAAATGCTCTTCCAATAGAACTTAGTCCAATGGTAAAGGATGATAAACCACAGACTTCTTGGTTGATGAAATGTAAAGATTGCACTTTACTGTCGTGAACTAGATGGTGGATTTGCATAGTTCACAAGGTAGTTTAGAGTAAACTATTACTTGTGAGCACACTCAAGGTTAGGAAGACCTAGAGTGGTATGAGGGCAATCTATCATTTAGTCCTAGATCGGTTTGAAGTCACTTGTTATGGGACTTTGTTCTATATTCTAGAGGATTATATGGTTTATTATCTCCATTATGGTACGGTCAAGCTTATAAGTTTGGCACTTTACACTTGATTTTCATATTATTGCTCCATAGAGATACATCATATGGACTTAGGTCATTTGGATGATGTTCTATGTCATGGGAGTGATAATTTGGAAGTTGTGTGTACATGGAAGATAGTAGGCACTGATCAGACAGTTTCCCACCTTTGAGATGATCTCATATGAGACTTCCTAAGGGGAAGGATACGGGGAGACAACACACATAGAGATGACCATGTACATAGAGTATATGGGGTTCAGGGGAGTCCGAGCACTTTCTTCTGCCATTAGGGACATTTCATCTTCATTTTCAAGGACGAAAATGCTTTCAAGGGGAAGGAAACTGTCATATTATGGCTTTGTGTCACATGGCTCCATGAGGAGCATTGTTTTATATGATGGGTAGAAGAAGGGAGATTATTATCTCATAGAGACTTGAGGCTCAAGAGAATATATGTGAGTACTTCAATGAGCAGCTCGGACACAGCTGGGTGGATAGAACTCTTTGTATCTCTGTGAGTAGCAGCAGACGGCATCGCGTAGCTCATGGTAGCTCATGGTAGTAGCATGTAGTAGCAAAAAGAAGGTTTATATCTTCATAACTTGTAAAAAGAGGGAGCAAATTTTCATACGCAACTTTAGAGCTAATTGATGTCTCCTTGGTACATGAAAGTAATGGTTGGATTGCATCTTCCACAAAAACAACATCATGACTAATAAAATGCATTCACTTTGTGGATGATAGAGATGATAGCCTTTGCTTTTAGAGTTGTACCCAACAAAAATACATTTCACTTCTTTATCATCCAGCTTTCTACATTTTTCTTCACACACTAATCCATATCTCAAACAAAAAAAGTCACACAAATGAGAAACAAATGGCATGTGACCATGCCAAGACTAATATGGAATGATTGATTATAGTTCTTTGGTGGGATACCTATTAAGTACACATGTTGCAGACATAACAACCTCAAGCTAGAAGTTATGTCGTAAAGCATAACTTTGGATCGTATACCTCACCATTTCCATGAGAATGGAGTGTATTCCCTCCCTTGATCAAAATTGAGGGTGACCAATTTACATGCTAATAGATTTTCATCCATAACCAGGAATTGTCTGAAGCATATAAACACTTCGGAATTTGCTTTCAATGGATACACCTATGCATGCCAAGAGAAGTCATCAATAAAACTCAGGAAGTAAAAGCGGTTCCCAAATGAAGGTGTTTGCATAGGACCACATACATCACTATGAACAAACTACAATTTATGAGAAGCTCAAACTGAACCATCTTTTGGGAAGTAGGAATGCTGCATTTTTTCCAAAATACAACCTTCATAAACGTGTTTCCAAGGTGCCTCAAGTTTGGACAGAGAGGACACCATTTTAGATTTTTATAGGCAAAGAAAACTAGCAAAATTTAGATAACCAAGGCATGCATACCAAAGATTTGCATTCAAGATGGTCTGATAATCTTCAACTTCACATGTTTAATCATTCACAAATTTCACATAATCCTTGAGCTTATATATCCCATGACATAAAATTCCAAAAGGAATAATAAGATCACCATTTGAGAGATAATGCATTGTACATCTATCATCAAGAAATTTGACAACCAAGCCAACCTTAGCTAATGTTGAAATTGAAAATAGGTTTTTCTTGATCCCTAGCACGTGCAAAGCATCTGACAATGTGAAAGAACTTCCATGAGTAGTATTCAAAATGATCTTACAAACTCCCATTATAGGATAAGAGGATTTGTTAGCACATGTAATAGTATTCACAAGCCAAGGGAAAAGAACCTCCTAAAGAGGGAAAAAATTGGCCGGAGAGTCCTAAGTGTGTTCATTTTAGACTCAAGAAATGATAGGAAGAAGATGGTTGAACCATACTCTAAGAGGGAGGATTAGGAAATAATCCTCAACCATGGCTTTTGGGTCAAGTGGTTATCCCATCATACTCCTAGCCCGTAGATCATGAGTTTGATTCCCACAATTGGTATCAAAGCCTAGGAAGTAGGCTTGGACAAGGTGGATGGAAGGCATGTGCATCGCTTTCAAAGATGAGACCAACAATGATTAGAGTGTATCACCCAATTCATAGGCTAGATTGAAATAATTAAGGTATAGTTGGAAAGATCTCGGAACAACCTTTCCAATGGAAGCAGTAGATTGATGATCCAAGATACCTAGCATGGGTTAGAACCAAGTTCAAGATATTGAGGTTGAGAATAAGGGCTGAAGACACCAAGCTTAAACTTCTTAGAATTTCCCATCACGAGAGAGAGGTGACACCATATATTCCAAAAGAGATGCTATATAGGAGAATTGCATGCAATCTTGTTTGTTCCATAGTTTTTGGTAACTTGGAAGGGTTTCCACTCTTACTCTCCTCTTCAATCATTGAGGAAAATGATCTTTAGAAGGGGAAGAGAATCTTAGAAATAAATCCAAGCCAGATCATTTATTAATGTGTGTTGGAACAAGAGCACGACTTGCTAAGTTCCTAGGTTGGGGGTTATCCTAAGATTGCACCTTAGAAAGTAGAGTGAGTGTGCATGATGACCACATGTCAAACTAGAGCACTGTAGGAGCTTTTTAGTCTTGGAGCAAGAGGATAAATAGGATGGGAGGAGAGTAGCACACATGCCAATTTTCAAGTCTCTTTGTGACAATATTCTCACATTTGGTATCCGATACTGAGAACAAGGGCTTGAGACTGTTAACCAAATAAACCATTGGCTTTTGTGCACTGATAGGCTTCCATTTTGCAAAGTGTAGCTAATCCAGATAGTGCAAAAATCTTTGCCCCATTTTGGAATAAAATTATAAGTTGTCTCCAAGAAGAGGATTGCATCTCCAACCATGAGAAAGAGTTATTGATAATGTCTTCCGATGCACTAGGGTTACAACTTGTACATTGGCCTCTATTTTTACTTGTTACAAAGGTGTTTTTGGCAATGGATTTGGAAATAGAGAAAAAAGAGTGCTCTGAGGAAATATGGGAAAGACTTAGTAAAGATCAATATATGGCTTCTGATGTAAAAGAGGCGTTCGAGAGTGTTTACTTATTTTTATTAGATTTGTTAGAAGGTGAAGGATGGCAATGGTTTGAAGGGGTATTTATGGATATAGAGCGCAATACTGGAGACAAGAGTTTTTCTGCATTTTTTCAAATTAATAATGTTCAAGATGCAGTGAAGAAGATTATAGTATTGAAAGACCATCTTGTCAAAGGCGATTCTATGGTATGCATTACTTCAGCAGTGCAGGGACTTTATGAGTTTGTATACAATTTTCTTTCTGATCAGTCCAAGAATTTTCATTATAAGTTTTTTGCAGAGGAATCGAGAGTAATTTTCAATGGAATTAGATTGGTCAGTAGAAGATTGAGGAAAAGGGCAAAGCCAAAGGTCAGGATATTTTATACTTGATGAAGGAAAATCAAGCTTTGCTGATAGCATACATTGATCAGGTAGAAAGTCAAGGTATTAAAGGAGGGAAGGAGTTCTATTTGAAGTTGGTTAAAAATGATGTTGATGACATAAAGGACTAGTAAATATATTCAGTCAAGTTCCCAAGAAACGCCATATTGGGAGAGGGAAAGCCAAAAAATCAAAACCATGCCATCATTTTTACTCTTGGAGAGGCACCTCAGACTATTGATATGAATCAGGACAATTATTTTGAAGAAGCTCTTAAGATATGCAATTTATTACAATATTTTGAAGGGAATTATGGGCTTCATCCACCAACCATTTTGGGAATACGCGAGCATGTTTTAACTAGAGGTGTTTCATGGTCGGCTTCATTCATGTCCAAACAAGAGGCAAGCTTTATCAAATTGGGACAACATGTTTTGGCAAGGCCTCTAAAAGTTCCCATGCATTATGGACATCCAGATGTATTTGATCAGCTATTTCACCTTACATGTGGGGGTGTCAAAGGGGTCAAGGGGAGTGGGGGAAAAAGAGAAAGAAAAAAAAATCTTTTTTTCTCCCCATTTTTTACTCTCATCTCTCTCTCTCACTCTATCTCATTCTCTCTCCCAACTAAGAACAGAAGAAAAGGGGGTTTGTTTCTATGTAGGTAAGGGAACCAGAAAGTAGATCTCACGAGCATCCATCCTCAGCAACAGGTACATGAAAGGGGGCAGTAAGTGTGAGGAGATGGTTGGATACACTCCAAACATGAGGTAGTGTTGCAATAATTATGCTCTACACCTCCCAATCTGACGTCAGGGCACCTTAGTAGACACTTTAGCTTCCCAAATATGCACTTAGACCCATATGTACCTTGGATCATCGTTGCCAAATAGTTATGCCAAAATAGGTAACTTGTACATAAAGGAACTCTAAAAAAACTTGTTATTTTTGGCCTTGAACCTTCTCAAAAAAATGTTTAGTTCTCACTCTTTGATAACAATTGACCCGAGACCTTTAGGCACATCTAATTGAAGAGCTTAGCTTACTCTTCAAAGTTATTTCATTAATTTAAAGTGATTATACATTGAGGAATGTGTTTAAGAACTCAGGGGTGTAATCCTGACTTTTTAGGAGAATGACATTATGCAGACACATCTAATTGAAGAGCTTAGATAACTCTTCCAAACACCAAGGAATGAGTTTAAGAACTTAGGGGTGTAATCTTGACTTTTTTAGGAGAATGATAGTATGCAGACACAGGTAGCTTGTATGAATCATAACTCGAGATCTAGTGATGCAAATGTAATGAAAATTGATATTTAGCAACTAGAAAGATTAGTCTACTTATCCCAAGTTAAACAAATCAATTGATTAAGTACACATAGAGAAATCAATAAAAAAGAATCACTAAACTGATGAGATAGCAGCAGAGAACAGTAGACAAAGATTGACACGAACTAATGACTCAAATTGCATATGCTAATGAATGTATGATACAAAGGAGATTAGTGGACTTACTCATATATATGTGAGCTCAATGTATGCTCAACCATGAGGTTCAATGGCTCTTTCTTCTTTGTCATATCCCACGACTAAAAATCACTCTTATTTATACTCATAAAGAGAATTTGAATTTTGAATTTCTCCTATGTAAAAGTGTTCCTACACTTTAGGTATTGATTGATTTAATTCTAACCACCAATTAGTCGTGGTTCTTGGATCCTATCATCACGAGATTTCTCTTTTATCCAATGAGCTAAAGTCCATGACTTTTACAAGAGATGTTCATATGCTAGTCTGTAGTGAGCCCAATGTAGATATGAGAAGTCCTAATCATTTGGTCAAGCATCTAGGCTTGCCAAATGTACCAAAAGTAAGGACCCTGTTAGTAGTAGTTCTTCTTCTTGGTGGTGAGAGAAACAATGAGCATGACAAACCTCGAGTCATGGCACTTGATGATACAAAATAGATAGGAGCCTAAAAGAGGGTAAGTTTGGAATGGTGTGAGAAAGGTGAAGGATGGAGAGAAAAGATTGTCAAAGAAGAAAAATACTACTGTGAAAAGAACAGAGAAACTATTAGAACACCAATGCGGATGTGGATCATGGCAGAGATGTTGAAAGGGATGGGAGCCCTCTCTCCTTCTGTGCAAGCAACTGTTTGTCTCACCTACGTTATGTTTGGTCCTGTTTACAAAGATATACTACTGTTCTTTTCTGCATGTTGTGCCCTAGAGAGTTGTGTATGTGATTGGGCGATGAAGTGGACCTGCACACATTTAGGGAGGCTTTGGGAAATCTCAAATGAGATTTTTTTTCTTTATTTTTCCATTAGATCCTATTCTTTTTTTTTGTTTTTTGCTACCTCTCTTTTTGATAGTTAATAGCTGATAAACTTGACTTATCAAATGGGCATTCACAGGTGAAAGAGAAGGGAGGAGGGTGATTGGGGAGGATCATTCATCATTGGAGGAAAATGAGGGTGATACAGGTTGAACTTGGTTTTTTTCGATGGTTCTTAGGGAAGGATGTTTTTCTATTTAGATTATTTAGAGGTGCATAGCGGCTCATAGAAAAAACGGGGAGATGATGCTTCTCTTGAGAGGAGCAAGTCAGGAAGCATGGTAGTCTCTTAATTTGCAGAAGAGTGCTACAAAGGAAGAGTACTGGGAGAAGGCAAATACTTTGTCTTTTGAGCATGTTCATATGGGGAAAGAATAGTAAGTAGCTGAGCAGCTCAAGGGTTGTGAGCACTTCCTTGGCTGTTTTTTTTGTGGCTATATAGGTGTGCAGGGAGGGTTCCTTAGTGAGGAAGGAGAGGGACAATAAGGCTTCAGCTTGAGCATTGAGGAACACAAGTGTCACATGAGGAATTGGATATTGCTGGAGTAATCCTACAGCTTGGATACTAAAAAGGGAAGGATTGTGGCATCTCTATGTTGAAGAGATAGAAGATCGACAGCCTGAAGAGAACAACACAACGACAATGACCATTCAAAGGGGGTGAATGTGCTCTCTTGGATTGGAAGAAAGATTTCTTGGAAAATGCACAGAGCAGATCTATTAGTATGAATAGCTATATGTCATAGCAGGTTAAGGCTAAAGGAAATCAATGTATAGACGAGGGAACTGATGAAAAAATATTTTGTTTGAAATGAGGCGTATCTGTATGAAGAGAAGATCTCATTTGTTTTGATCACACAAACCCTTATAGTAATCAAAGGATAATCCATGAACTCCAACAAAGGGAATGTGTAGTTGGTTTGTGCACATGAATGGTCTACATATCCATCAAATAGCTTTGGGAGCCTTACCTCAAACCATGAATAAGAACTTCTCAATCATGTGTTCTATATTTTGTTCACAGTTTTGAGTTGCTCTTGGCTCACAGAGGATGAAAACATATGTGAAGGGAATCTGCTGATTTTCATGAAGGGTAGTTCTCACATGAAGAGAACAATCTTGTCAGATGGTCTGGAATGCCAATATGCCATAGAAAAACATAGAAATTAATATGCAGAGCTTTTTTCCTCCATGATAACTTCTAGAATAAGTGTCTCTATATAAAGAGGTCCTAATTATGGGGTCAGCGGATTGAACATTTTCATATCCATGAGTGACTAGAACGTAGGTTACATTATTCTTTATTCGACAATTCGTTTATTCGTGAATAATTACAAAATTTTATGGTAAACCCCCATTATTTGACCAAATTATTTGGTGCCACTTTGGACATGAGCGAATACTTTTTGCATAGTAATTCGACAATTGTTTATCGAATGCGCTTTCGATCGAAAATTTTATAGGTTGAAATTTGTTCGATCGAATATGTTTTCAATCGAAACAAATTCTATCGAATAATTTTTTATAAAAGGATACAACTAGACTCATTTTTCATAAGATTTACTTTGTTTTTTGCGAACTTACAATGTCGTAGAAAGAGCAAAGTATAAACTCTTGCTATAAATATTAAGTACTTTACTATTAAAATCATAAAGAAAAATATTTTTGTTTGCGAATTAAAAACTATTGTGATTGTTTGACTCAACATTGATTCTTACTTCACAATAGTATATGTATGTGTGTGTATGATTGTGAGTAAACATGTATTGTGATTGTTTGAATCAATATTGATTCTTACTTCACAATAGTATATGTATGTGAATTTGAGTGTATAATTGTGAATGAAGTCTATTGTGATTGTTTTGTTCAACATTGATTCTTACTTCATAATAGTATATGTATGTGTGTGTATGATTGTAAATAAAAATGTATTGTCATTATTTGAATATATATTGATTCTTACTTCACAATAGTATGTGTATGTGTATGTGTATGTGTATGTGTATGTGTATGTGTATGTGCGTGTATGTTATATGATTGTAAGTGAAAATTTAATATGATTGTGTATGTGCGTGTATATATGTGTGTATGATTGTGAATTAAAAACTATTGTAATTTTGGAAAAGTTTTTTATGTTTTTTTGATAATCAAGGGTTGGAACGTATTAATAAGTGAAGATCAAAGGCATCCAGAATTGCATATTAGCTAACAAAAGGTTCTTGTTGTATCGATTCAATACAACTTCACAGATCCATAGATCTTCTTTAGGAAGTTTTATTGTATTGATACAACAAGAACCTTCTCTTAGCTGAGATGTTGGCATCAAGACAATAGCATCAAGAGGGAAATGTTGGAAGGAAAGAAATCGACTTGTTGAGACAATAACATCAAGAGGGACGGATCCTTGGATACTTACGACAAAAAAGATGCAAACGGGTAAAAAAAGATTTTATTTTTTATGATATAGTTTTGTATTTTTTCAAGCATATAATAATAAATTTTTATTTCTTTCTATTTTTATAGGTTATTTTGAAGGTTTATTGATTTCGAGTCGAGTAGGTCATGGGAGGACTAGATGAAATGTGTATATACTTCAATCACACGACAAACGCATACAGGTACGAAAGTTGAAAAAAAGTATGGTTGAAAATACCATGCATGCATGTGTAGGGTTGGTTCTTGATGCATTAAGAACCCTCTTTCCTAACTTTACTTACTTGTACATGATTGTGAAGGTAGATAAGATTTATTGACTGCGCTTATTTTTTTTCAAGGCTCAAGTCAATTTACAGTGTGTATGTGCTTGTGTGTATGTATATAGAAATATGCATGTGTGTATGTATGTATGTGAGTATGTACATATGCATGTGTGTATGTATGTATGTGACTATGTACATATGCATATGTGTATGTATGCATGTGTGTATGTATGCATGTGTGTATGTATGCATGTCAGTATGTATGCATGTTAGTATGTATGCATATGTCAGTGATAGTCAGAGTGCCATTGATTTAGCTAAGAATCTAGTCTATCATGCAAAGACCAAGCACATTGAGGTGAGGTATCACTTCATTAGAGATTGTTTAGCCACTAAGCACATAATTCTTGAGAAAGTTTACACTCAAGATAATGCCGCACATGCTTTGACTAAAGCTCTACCATAAGATAGCTTTCGACACTATTATCACTTGATGGGGGTTACTTGATTCATGATCTTACACAGTCACTTGTATACTGTGTAACATGGCCATCAAGTGGGAGGTATAGTTTGTATACTTACACTCAGGTATTCTTTATCATTCTTTATTTTTTCTCCCATAGTTACTTTGGCCATAGTGGCCTTTAGTGGGAGATTGTTATTGTTAGTGTCCATGTGAAAGGCCAAACGGCCACCGAACGGTAAATCCATATCACAAGCAAGACGAGAAAGCCACAATGCTTCCTTACATGCCTCATTTGCTACAACATACTCTGCTTCTATGGTGGAAATAGTTGTACATTCTTGAAGACGAGATCTATAAGAGATAACACCTCCAGCAAAATGAAAAATGCACCCTGCATAGATTTACGATTGTCTACACAACCAGCATAGTCAAAATCTGTGTAACCAATAATGGATGCTTTCCCTGACACTTATCCTTAGTGCCTTTTAGATATCTTAAAATCATCTTGATTGCTTCCCAATGTTTCTTGCCAACATTAGATATATATCTGCTCACAAATCCCACTACAAATGCAATGTCTAGTCTCGTAGCTACCATATCATACATGAGACTACCAATAATAGACTGATATGGAATTTGGGTCATGAATTCCTTTTCCTCATCTGATTTGTGGCAATCATCCTTGCTCAATTTCACATATGTGGATAGAGGTGTACTCAATGCCTTTCCACCCTGCATATTGAACATGTGAAGTACTTTGGATATGTACTCACTTTGAGACAAGTATATGCATCTTTTACTCCTATCACGAGTAATGCACATGCCAAGATTATGTTTGGCATCCCCCAAATCCTTCATATCAAATGTCTGACTCAATTTCTTTTTGAGAATTGACAAGTCATAAGAGGACTTCCCAGCAATCAACATATAATCGACATAAAGTATCAAGCATATCAAGTTGCCATCTAAGCATCTCTTTGTGTAGAGACAATGATCCTCATTGCTTCGAGAATAACCTTGAGACTTTATAAAAGCATCAAACTTTTGGTACCATTGTTTAGGGGACTATTTAAGTCCATACAAGCTCTTCTTGATCTTACAAACTAGACTTTCCTTGCTAGGAACTACATAACCTTCTGGTTGTTCCATATAGATCTCATTTGTAAGATCTCCATGCAAGAAAGCATTTTTCACATCCATTTGGACTAGCTCTAATTCTTCCATTGCAATGAATCCAAGCAACATGTGCAGGTTAGTCATCTTGACCACTAGAGAGAAGATTTCCTTGAAATCAACACCATGTTGTTGCTTAAAACCCTTTGCAACAAGTCGTTCTTTATACTTTGGAAAAGCACTATCTGATGTGAATTTCAGCTTATATACCCATTTACATGGTAAAGCTTTCCTACCCTTGGGCAAAGGTACTAAATCCCAAGTACCATTCTTGTGAATAGAGTTCAACTGACTCTTCATGGCATGCTCCCACTTGACATGATCCTCTGTCTGCATAGCCTCTTTGTAGCAAGAAGGCTCTTCAGCATCTATTAGCATAACAAAATCTAAACCTGGAACATATCTATCAGGTGGATGTGAGACATGTGTAGAGCGTCTCAATGGTTGCTGAACAGGAACATGTGCAGACCTATGAGATTGGACATTCTCTTGAATGTCCTTATGTGAAGCATTTTTATGTGTGCTAATTAGAGGACTAGTATCGCCAAACACCACCCTTCTCACTTCAACCTCCTTAATGGGTTGTTTATGCATCTTAGACTCATTGAAAATGACATCACTATGTCTGATCACTGACCGTCTTTCAAGATCCCATAAGCGATATCCAAATTGTCCTCCTTGAACATATCCAAGAAAAATGCATTTCTTTGACTTATGGTCCAACTTTTGTCTAAGATTCTTGGGTATATGAACATATGCTTCACACCCAAAAACTCGAAGATGATCACAATATGGTGGTTTCCCTGTCCATAACTCTTGTGCCACTTTCAAACCTTTGGTAGTACTAGGTGAAAGGTTAATCACATGAACCGCAATCAATACTGCTTCTGACCAAAAACCTTGTGAGAGGTTTGCATGATGCAACATAGAAACTACTCTATCTTGAATAGTTCTATTCATCCTTTCACTTACACCATTCTGTATTGGGGTATAAGGAGCTGTAAACTCTCTACGAATCCCTCTAGACTAATAAAAAGGCTGAATTCATGTGAGGTATACTCACCCCCATTATCTGAATGTAAAGCCTTAAGCTTAGTTCCTTTTTCATTCTCAACCGAAGCAAGCCATTTTCTAAAAGTAGGGAATACCTCATCCTTTGATTTGATAGGATATACCCAAACTTTTCTAGTAGAATCATCTATGAAAGTGAGAAAGTAAAGAGAACCACCTAAGGACCTAGTGGGCATAGGACCACACACATCTGTATGAACGAGATCTAAAGGCTGAATTGAAGAATCAATGTGCATTCTATGCACATTTTTGGTTTGCTTTCCATATTGACAATGCTCACAAAATAAAAAATTTGAGAAAGATAACACACATAAGTAGCCAGAACGAGAAAGATTTTACATTCCACTACCCAATATATGGCCCAAGCGACCATGCCAAATACAAGCCATATGCTGTTCAGTAAGAGCTAACAAGTGTTCTTTTTGTGATACAAATAAAGGATAATGTGAGCCAACTTTGTTTCCTTTTGCTATAACCATATTGTCATTTGATATAAAAAAAGACTGAGCATAGAAGACCACCTTGTAACCAAGGTCATCAAGTTGACCAACTGACATCAACTACGTGATAATTGAGGTACATGGCATACATCATGCATAGTAAATTTTGAACCATCAATGAACTGCACAACCACATCTCCAATCCCCACAAATTCACACTGGTAAGAGTCACCAAGTCTCACGGTACCAAGAGATTTTGCTGCATAATTAGAGAACCATTTCTTGTGTGGTGTCACATGGAAAGAAGCACCAGAATCTAGTAACCACATGTGGGAAAGAGAATCTGTTGTAAGAGCCTCAGTTGGCACAGTATTATCAAGTGTCAACACATCAGTATCATAGAAATGGCATTAATTTCTTCAATCTTTACAGTCGAAGTAGATGGTGGAGGTATTTGTTTAACATGCCCATCAACATTTTGTCCTTTACCACTAGCATTCTTTAATGCATAACAGTCGTTCTTCATGTGTCCTTTCTTATGAAAATAATGGCATTTGATATCCCTCTTCCTTGATTTACTTCTACTCTTATTGTGTTGATCATTCTTTTCCTTGTTCTTCCTCCTGGCACGTTGCTAATTCTTTCCTTGGTAAGAATCACGAAAATTATATGCATCTCCACTCTAGGTGACAACCATAGATTTTCTACGAATCTCCTTACTCAAGAGTGCTCCACATATGTCATCATAGACTAGTTTACCACCAGGTGCACTATTGCTAATAGTTGTGCAAAACGTATCCCATGATGATGGCAAGGTGCATAATACCAATACTACTTTCATTTCATTATCCATATCCATTTTTTGAGCTTGTAACTGGGAGAATATAGCATCAAAATCATTTAGATGAGCAGCAACACTATCTATGTCCTTCATGCAAAGGTCAAATAATTTTTCTCATCAAATACACTTTATTTGATGCCTTCTCTTTTTCATATGTATTGCATAAATTCTTTCAAAGCTCCTCTACACTTTCACAGTCTAATACTCTAAAGTAAACATTATCTGCCAAGTGCAAGCGAATGGTAGACCTAGCCATTTCATCTAACCCATCCCAATCATCTTCATCTATGTCAACAGGCTTCTTTGAAATCCCATTTATTGGCTTCCATTGCCTCCTTTGAATCAGCACATCTTTAATCTGATTCTTCCATAGAGCAAAGTTTATGCCATCAAATTTTCGAATCACAAAATGGTATTTGCCTTGCAAGTTATAGCTCCTCCTCGGAACACTAGCACTAGACCCTAATCCACCAAATGTGCCTGAGACCTTTGATGCCATGATGGTAGAGAATTGAATAGAATGATAATGGAGCTAGAAGAGTCCGAACACCAAGGAATAAGTGTATCAAGGAGTAAATCGACCAATGTATAGTTGACTAAACCAAAAATCTAGAAAAATTTTACCAGAGTATCCTCTACAAAATGAGCATATGACCAGTGTCAAAATATCACAAAACTACAAGTACTGACATGTTTACCTGCATAGTGAATCACTGACTCCATTGCATATAATCAGTTACCCAATAGAAGCCAACTACGCTTATCGAGCACCTACGAACAACTATCATACATCTCCTATGGCGAGGCTAGGTAAGTCTTCCACTTGCATCACCCAAAAGACCCCGACATTTGGGTGTCTCCTAGTTAAGAAAACCTCACCTTGACCCTCTTTATCAAACGTAAAAGGCTTTATGCAAAAACATAACCGCTATATCAAAGACCACATGGACGTACATAAGCGATATCCACAAAAGCATACATGGTGTGTATGTGCTCTATATATGCAGTAAAATGACACTAAAAGGCTGAATGCACAGCCCAAAAACTATTCAACAACACCTACAAGTGTCTGCCAACTCTGATGTTTTATGCTTAAAAAACTTGCATAAATTTGCAAAGGCTTCTCCCATCAAAACTGAAAACCTTGCGCGAAACCTGTAGTTTTACGAATGTGGCTGAAAACACAACACCAAAGGTTGATATTTATTGTCGAAGAAGTACACAGAACACTCTTCTTGATGTTCTTAGACTTGTGTGAAGAGATATACGTGTGAAAGTACTCCAAAATGGCTCCAAAAACACCCCAAAAATGCTTCAAAAATAGGCTTTGAAAGCAAGGAATGAATCTTTGAGGAACCAAAACATGTTCAAGGTAATGTCAACCTTAGTTTTTTCCCTTCTTTAGACACCACAAGAGTGTAGCTTAGTGGCAAGAGATTGCCATGGTTAAGCAAGCTCCGGGGGGAATAGTACTGGGATGGGTGACCTCCCGTGAAGTATCGGGAATCTCTATCTTCCTTGATCGTTGATGTCCTCCCTCGCACATAGCCAACGGTGCCAATGGGGACTTCAATGACTAAGATGACAAGGTATGCCAAGGTCTATTAGTTTGTCGCCACCTTAGTCGCCACCTTTGAAAAAGCCCGGGGGGGGTGCTCGCTTTGCTTGCACAAAAGGAACAAAGCTTTTGTGTCAAATTGCTCTGATACCAATGAAGGGATTTGATGGTGATGCACCACAGTGCTCTCTCCTTCTCGAGAGATCCAAGATGATATCCTTGGAGTAGAAAACCGAGCTCCTCGCTGCACACGGTACTCCGCACAAGGGCTGTAGAAGATGCAGAAAAACACAGAACACAGGGAGCATGAAGACAGACTTCTAGGTCTTACAAATGCAGTCGAACTTACAGCCTGTGACTGACTAGGCCACTATATGTTTTATCAAAGAACATATACAAAGAAGTGTCTAGTGGCCATTTGACCTTTCACATGGACACTAATAGTAACACAAGTATCTATATGTGTATGTTTGTATGCATATGTGTGCATTTGTAAATGTATCTGTATGCATATCATAGATGTGTGCATTTGTGTATGTGTATATATGTGTGTATGTATGTGCATGTGTGTATGCATGTATCCATGTATGTATGCATATGCATGTATATGCATGTGTGTATGTATGCATATGCATGTATATGCATGTGTGTATGTATGCATGTGTGTGTATATGTGTGTGTATGTATATGTGCAAGTATTTATATGTGTATGTGCATGTGTATGTGTATATGTCTATGTGTGTATGATTTTGTGTGTATATGTGTATATGTATGTGTGTGTATATGTGCAAGTATATATATGTGTATGTATGTGTGTGTATGTATGTGTGTGTATGTATGTGTGTGTATGTATATGTGCAAGTATCTATATGTGTATGTGTATGTGTATATGTATATGTGTGTGTATGATTTTGTATGTATATATGTATATGTGTATATGTATGTGTGTGTATATGTGTATGTGTGCATGAAAGTATGTGTATGCATGTGTGTATGTATGTGCATGTGTGTATGCATGAAAGTATGTGTATGCATTTGTGTGTATGTATGTGCATGTGTGACACATGCACATACATACACACATATGCATACACGTACTTTCAAATCTGCAAAACAAAAACACTAAGTTTACCTCTGAAGAAAAGTCTCTATGGTAGGATTAGAGTTTTATAGACTCTCAAACAAGCACGTGTGGAATGACATTTTTGATCGAATGTAAAAATATTTATTTCTTGATTAGAAACCTATTCTCGATCGAAAGAACTTTCGATCGAAAGTTTTTTTGATCGAAAAAATTTTGTTTGAAAATGATTTTGATCGAAAGTCTTTTGATCAAAGGTTTATCCCTATCCGTTTTTGCAGTGTTTATTCGGACAACCATGAATAAAACAAACATATTCGGTATTTTTTTATTATTTGGTCGAATAAATGCAACGTAGGCTGGAACAGAGTTGTATTGTGGTGGGCACAATAACAAGATGTTGAGCTGAGCAAAACAAAGCTATTGGGTGCAAGTTGGACATAGAATTTTAAATATACTCAAAGCTATACCACTTGCAACCAAAAAATATTACCAAAAGCTCAACAAAGAAATAGGATCTACTGGACATACATTTAAGTTGCTAGTCAGATACCATTAGAACAACTTGAAGGTTTTGAAGGAGGGGTGAAGTTCTCTCTCAGGAAAGGAGCTAGCTGGAGGGTGTCATGAGGCTTCCTATTGCTATTTTTGGACGACCTCAAGGGACAAATAGATGGTATATGTTAATAGATTTGAGGATGCACAGATGGGAATCAACGAAAGGAGTAGAGTTTATCCACTAATGTCTTCATGCCATGCATAGGTTTTGCAAGTACATGTAAATGGATCCTGTGTTCTTGTGATTACAGAAGTTGATTTTGACTATTTCGTCACGATTATTTAAAGAAAAATTAGAAGAAGAAAAAATCAAGATGTTACACCACACCCTTGTAGTCCAAGGCTATTAATGCATCAAGAATTTTATTTGACACAAATTTTTTGGAACTAACTTTAGTTTCTCTATTCTGCTTCATTGTATCTAGAAGCCCAAACTTCACATTGAGATTATATTTCAACTCTTTGTGTTGCCTTTAACGTGATCAATGATCTCCATTGTTTACCTTTTGGACTAAGTATTACCAAAGATGATACAGTAGTAATACCTTGCGCGAAACCTGTAGTTTTACGAATGTGGCTGAAAACACAACACCAAAGGTTGATATTTATTGTCGAAGAAGTACACAGAACACTCTTCTTGATGTTCTTAGACTTGTGTGAAGAGATATACGTGTGAAAGTACTCCAAAATGGCTCCAAAAACACCCCAAAAATGCTTCAAAAATAGGCTTTGAAAGCAAGGAATGAATCTTTGAGGAACCAAAACATGTTCAAGGTAATGTCAACCTTAGTTTTTCCCTTCTTCAGACACCACAAGAGTGTAGCTTAGTGGCAAGAGATTTCCATGGTTAAGCAAGCTCCGGGGGGAATAGTACTGGGATGGGTGACCTCCCGTGAAGTATCGGGAATCTCTATCTTCCTTGATCGTTGATGTCCTCCCTCGCACATAGCCAACGGTGCCAATGGGGACTTCAATGACTAAGATGACAAGGTATGCCAAGGTCTATTAGTTTGTCTCCACCTTAGTCGCCACCTTTGAAAAAGCCCGGGGGGGTGCTCGCTTTGCTTGCACAAAAGGAACAAAGCTTTTGTGTCAAATTGCTGTGATACCAATGAAGGGATTCGATGGTGATGCACCACAGTGCTCTCTCCTTCTCGAGAGATCCAAGATGATATCCTTGGAGTAGAAAACCGAGCTCCTAAGGCTGCACACGGTACTCCGCACAAGGGCTGTAGAAGATGCAGAAAAACACAGAACACAGGGAGCATGAAGACACACTTCTAGGTCTTACAAATGCAGTCGAACTTACAGCCTGTGACTGACTAGGCCACTATATGTTTTATCAAAGAACATATACAAAGAAGTGTCTAGTGGCCATTTGACCTTTCACATGGACACTAATAGTAACACAAGTATCTATATGTGTATGTTTGTATGCATATGTGTGCATTTGTAAATGTATCTGTATGCATATCATAGATGTGTGCATTTGTGTATTTGTATATATGTGTGTATGTATGTGCATGTGTGTATGCATGTATCCATGTATGTATGCATATGCATGTATATGCATGTGTGTATGTATGCATATGCATGTATATGCATGTGTGTGTATATGTGTGTGTATGTATATGTGCAAGTATTTATATGTGTATGTGCATGTGTATGTGTATATGTCTATGTGTGTATGATTTTGTGTGTATATGTGTATATGTATGTGTGTGTATATGTGCAAGTATATATATGTGTATGTATGTGTGTGTATGTATGTGTGTGTATGTATGTGTGTGTATGTATATGTGCAAGTATCTATATGTGTATGTGTATGTGTATATGTATATGTGTGTGTATGATTTTGTATGTATATGTGTATATGTATGTGTGTGTATATGTGTATGTGTGCATGAAAGTATGTGTATGCATGTGTCTATGTATGTGCATGTGTGTATGCATGAAAGTATGTGTATGCATTTGTGTGTATGTATGTGCATGTGTGACACATGCACATACATACACACATATGCATACACGTACTTTCAAATCTGCAAAACAAAAACACTAAGTTTACCTCTGAAGAAAAGTCTCTATGGTAGGATTAGAGTTTTATAGACTCTCAAACAAGCACGTGTGGAATGACATTTTTGATCGAATGTAAAAATATTTATTTCTTGATTAGAAACCTATTCTCGAAAGTTTTTTTGATCAAAAAAATTTTGTTTGAAAATGATTTTGATCGAAAGTCTTTTGATCAAAGGTTTATCCCTATCCGTTTTTGCAGTGTTTATTCGGACAACCATGAATAAAACAAACATATTCGGTATTTTTTTATTATTTGGTCGAATAAATGCAACGTAGGCTGGAACAGAGTTGTATTGTGGTGGGCACAATAACAAGATGTTGAGCTGAGCAAAACAAAGCTATTGGGTGCAAGTTGGACATAGAATTTTAAATATACTCAAAGCTATACCACTTGCAACCAAAAAATATTACCAAAAGCTCAACAAAGAAATAGGATCTACTGGACATACATTTAAGTTGCTAGTTAGATACCATTAGAACAACTTGAAGGTTTTGAAGGAGGGGTGAAGTTCTCTCTCAGGAAAGGAGCTAGCTGGAGGGTGTCATGAGGCTTCCTATTGCTATTTTTGGACGACCTCAAGGGACAAATAGATGGTATATGTTAATAGATTTGAGGATGCACAGATGGGAATCAACGAAAGGAGTAGAGTTTATCCACTAATGTCTTCATGCCATGCATAGGTTTTGCAAGTACATGTAAATGGATCCTGTGTTCTTGTGATTACAGAAGTTGATTTTGACTATTTCGTCGCGATTATTTAAAGAAAAATTAGAAGAAGAAAAAATCAAGATGTTACACCACACCCTTGTAGTCCAAGGCTATTAATGCATCAAGAATTTTATTTGACACAAATTTTTTGGAACTAACTTTAGTTTCTCTATTCTGCTTCATTGTATCTAGAAGCCCAAACTTCGCATTGAGATTATATTTCAACTCTTTGTGTTGCCTTTAACGTGATCAATGATCTCCATTGTTTACCTTTTGGACTAAGTATTACCAAAGATGATACAGTAGTAATATTTTCAAAGAATTCAGGTTATGTCATTGTGTTTCCCGTTTAATGTTTGTGCATATTCCAATGCATGCAAAGGTGCACATGGTTATTATGATATGTTTTTCTGTATATACTTGCATGTGTTTGTGTCTTGTGTGACACTACAATTTATGCAATGGAATGAATGTGTGTGTGAGGTTGTGGTTGAGTATGTATGAGTGAGTGTGTGTGTGTGTAACTCAATGTGTGTTTGAGTGAGAGTTTTTGAGAGGGATAGCAAAGAGTGTGACAAGGCATAGGACTAGAATGTGAGAGGTTTCAAAGATGCGATGTGTGAGTGAAAAGAGAAGAGTGAATGAGAGAGTGTGACTATGTTGGTGTATAAATGTGTGAGTTAGTGTGTGAAGGTGTGTGAGATAGTGTGTAGGTGTAAGTGCTAGTCTATCTAAAAAATGAGAATGGCACTGAATGTGATGGCTTGATGTTAGTGTTTGAGAGGGAAAAGAGAGTGGAACTAAAGAAAAGAAGGGTAGGAAAGAGGAAATTTAGTAAAGGAGTGTGAAAGGGGAAAGAGGGCCAAGGGAGGAAAACATAGTGTGTGTGTGTATATATATATATATATACCTTGCGCGAAACCTGTAGTTTTACGAATGTGGCTGAAAACACAACACCAAAGGTTGATATTTATTGTCGAAGAAGTACACATAACACTCTTCTTGATGTTCTTAGACTTGTGTGAAGAGATATACGTGTGAAAGTACTCCAAAATGGCTCCAAAAACACCCCAAAAATGCTTCAAAAATAGGCTTTGAAAGCAAGGAATGAATCTTTGAGGAACCAAAACATGTTCAAGGTAATGTCAACCTTAGTTTTTTCCCTTCTTCAGACACCACAAGAGTGTAGCTTAGTGGCAAGAGATTGCCATGGTTAAGCAAGCTCCGGGGGGAATAGTACTGGGATGGGTGACCTCCCGTGAAGTATCGGGAATCTCTATCTTCCTTGATCGTTGATGTCCTCCCTCGCACATAGCCAACGGTGCCAATGGGGACTTCAATGACTAAGATGACAAGGTATGCCAAGGTCTATTAGTTTGTCGCCACCTTAGTCGCCACCTTTGAAAAAGCCCGGGGGGGGTGCTCGCTTTGCTTGCACAAAAGGAACAAAGCTTTTGTGTCAAATTGCTGTGATACCAATGAAGGGATTCGATGGTGATGCACCACAGTGCTCTCTCCTTCTCGAGAGATCCAAGATGATATCCTTGGAGTAGAAAACCGAGCTCCTAAGGCTGCACACGGTACTCCGCACAAGGGCTGTAGAAGATGCAGAAAAACACAGAACACAGGGAGCATGAAGACACACTTCTAGGTCTTACAAATGCAGTCGAACTTACAGCCTGTGACTGACTAGGCCACTATATGTTTTATCAAAGAACATATACAAAGAAGTGTCTAGTGGCCATTTGACCTTTCACATGGACACTAATAGTAACACAAGTATCTATATGTGTATGTGTGTATGCATATGTGTGCATTTGTAAATGTATATGTATGCATATCATAGATGTGTGCATTTGTGTATGTGTATATATGTGTGTATGTATGTGCATGTGTGTATGCATGTATCCATGTATGTATGCATATGCATGTATATGCATGTGTGTATGTATGCATATGCATGTATATGCATGTGTGTATGTATGCATGTGTGTGTATATGTGTGTGTATGTATATGTGCAAGTATTTATATGTGTATGTGCATGTGTATGTGTATATGTCTATGTGTGTATGATTTTGTGTGTATATGTGTATATGTATGTGTGTGTATATGTGCAAGTATATATATGTGTATGTATGTGTGTGTACGTATGTGTGTGTATGTATATGTGCAAGTATCTATATGTGTATGTGTATGTGTATATGTATATGTGTGTGTATGATTTTGTATGTATATATGTATATGTGTATATGTATGTGTGTGTATATGTGTATGTGTGCATGAAAGTATGTGTATGCATGTGTCTATGTATGTGCATGTGTGTATGCATGAAAGTATGTGTATGCATTTGTGTGTATGTATGTGCATGTGTGACACATGCACATACATACACACATATGCATACACGTACTTTCAAATCTGCAAAACAAAAACACTAAGTTTACCTCTGAAGAAAAGTCTCTATGGTAGGATTAGAGTTTTATAGACTCTCAAACAAGCACGTGTGGAATGACATTTTTGATCGAATGTAAAAATATTTATTTCTTGATTAGAAACCTATTCTCGATCGAAAGAACTTTCGATCGAAAGTTTTTTTTATCGAAAAAATTTTGTTTGAAAATGATTTTGATCGAAAGTCTTTTGAAAGGTTTATCCCTATCCGTTTTTGCAGTGTTTATTCGGACAACCATGAATAAAACAAACATATTCGGTATTTTTTTATTATTTGGTCGAATAAATGCAACGTAGGCTGGAACAGAGTTGTATTGTGGTGGGCACAATAACAAGATGTTGAGCTGAGCAAAACAAAGCTATTGGGTGCAAATTGGACATAGAATGTTAAATATACTCAAAGCTATACCACTTGCAACCAAAAAATATTACCAAAAGCTCAACAAAGAAATAGGATCTACTGGACATACATTTAAGTTGCTAGTCAGATACCATTAGAACAACTTGAAGGTTTTGAAGGAGGGGTGAAGTTCTCTCTCAGGAAAGGAGCTAGCTGGAGGGTGTCATGAGGCTTCCTATTGCTATTTTTGGACGACCTCAAGGGACAAATAGATGGTATATGTTAATAGATTTGAGGATGCACAGATGGGAATCAACGAAAGGAGTAGAGTTTATCCACTAATGTCTTCATGCCATGCATAGGTTTTGCAAGTACATGTAAATGGATCCTGTGTTCTTGTGATTACAGAAGTTGATTTTGACTATTTCGTCGCGATTATTTAAAGAAAAATTAGAAGAAGAAAAAATCAAGATGTTACACCACACCCTTGTAGTCCAAGGCTATTAATGCATCAAGAATTTTATTTGACGCAAATTTTTTGGAACTAACTTTAGTTTCTCTATTCTGCTTCATTGTATCTAGAAGCCCAAACTTCGCATTGAGATTATATTTCAACTCTTTGTGTTGCCTTTAACTTGATCAATGATCTCCATTGTTTACCTTTTGGACTAAGTATTACCAAAGATGATACAGTAGTAATATTTTCAAAGAATTCAGGTTATGTCATTGTGTTTCACGTTTAATGTTTGTGCATATTCCAATGCATGCAAAGGTGCACATGGTTATTATGATATGTTTTTTTGTATATACTTGCATGTGTTTGTGTCTTGTGTGAAACTACAATTTATGCAATGGAATGAATGTGTGTGTGAGGTTGTGGTTGAGTATGTATGAGTGAGTGTGTGTGTGTGTAACTCAATGTGTGTTTGAGTGAGAGTTTTTGAGAGGGATAGCAAAGAGTGTGACAAGGCATAGGACTAGAATGTGAGAGGTTTCAAAGATGCGATGTGTGAGTGAAAAGAGAAGAGTGAATGAGAGAGTGTGACTATGTTGGTGTATAAATGTGTGAGTTAGTGTGTGAAGGTGTGTGAGATAGTGTGTAGGTGTAAGTGCTAGTCTATCTAAAAAATTAGAATGGCACTGAATGTGATGGCTTGATGTTAGTGTTTGAGAGGGAAAAGAGAGTGGAACTAAAGAAAAGAAGGGTAGGAAAGAGGAAATTTAGTAAAGGAGTGTGAAAGGGGAAAGAGGGCCAAGGGAGGAAAACATAGTGTGTGTGTGTGTGTGTGTGTATATATATATATATATATATATATATATATAGTGGGATTTGAACTCAAGACCTACCAGCTAGGAGTATGATGGGCTAACCACTTGCCCCAAAAGCCATCGTTGAGGATTACTTCCTAATCCTCCCTCTTAGGGTGTGGTTCAACCATCTGCTGCTGGTTATATCTTGATTCTAACACTCTCTTCCCCTTCTAGAGATCATTGTCCTCAATGATCAATCCTTGCTCTCCCCTTGGATTGATGTCCTCACCCTTTCATAGTCTCTTGAACCATCTTGCCCTCAACCTTGGTCTCTTGAGCCTTGCCTTTTCACTTCTTGGCCACTTTGCCTACAGACTTGCCTTGCTCTCAACCTTGGTGTCTTGAGCCTTGCCTTTTCGCTTCTTGGCCACCTGCCTACGGACTTGCCTTGCTCTCAACCTTGGTTTTTTGAACCTTGCCTTTCTCACTCATGTTAGGTATCTTGGATCCCCAAACCACTGTCTCCATTGGAGTGCTCATTCCGAGAGCTTTCCAAAGGTATATTACACATCAAAATCCGACCTACGGATTGGGAGATACACTTCAATCTTTGTTAAGATTACCTTTGAAATCGACGCACGCGCCTTCCTTGCCCAAGCCTAGTTCCTAGGCTCTGATACCAATTGTGGGATTTGAACTCAAGACCTACCAGCTAGGAGTATGATGGGCTAACCACTTGCCCCAAAAGCCATGGTTGAGGATTACCTCCTAATCCTCCCTCTTAAGGTGTGGTTCAACCATCTGTTGTTGGTTATATCTTGATTCTAACATACACACACACACACACATATATATATATATATAGAGAGAGAGAGAGAGAAAGAGAAAAGAAGGGAGACTAAGGGCAAGAGAAGAAAGAGAGTAAGTAAAGGGAGAGAGAGGGTCACATAGTGAATGTGCTAGACTGGTGCCTCATATATAAATAGGACCATAAAAGTGGAAAAATAAGGGCTACTGGATTAGTTTGACCATAAAAAAAAGTTCCTAATAGGCTAAGAGAATAATTTGTGACCACTTGTACACCACTTCGAGCTTCAAACATTTGGTGATCCCATCGAGGATCCCAAAAGGGAATGTATTCGAGTGCAATTGTGGGCTTAGAATAAGAAAATTTGAGAGAGTACAAGAAATGTGAGCAAGATATAACTACGTATAGGCATCTTTTCCTTGGGCTACAGGACTTGTTCATTTGGCGATCCTATGGAGGAAGGCTAGGCATATCTCAAGGAGACTGCCTTGGGCTTGCCTAGTGCTCCTTAGTGAAGCACCACCTTCAATACCTAGACAAAATGGCTCAAAGACCTATGCCTATGACTTTCCACAATTTCTAGGCTCTTTCAATGAAGATGACGATGCCTACTTACAACTATTTGAGGTAATTTTTGGTGCACATGAGATAATGGATGAGGGTAGGAAATTGCAGATTTTTCCAGCGACTTTGAGAGGTGATGCAAGTGAATAGTATTCTAATTTGGGCGTGCAAGAGAGAACAACATACAGTGACTTGAAAACTAATTTCTTGAGAAAGTTTAGAGGTTGGGGTTTTGAAGAAAAAGTAGTCGAGGAGTTGAACCACTTACAACAAGGGGCCAGCGAGAGAGAGACCTTAAAAAGGTGGTTCTTAGTAGGCCTTCATGATGAAAAAGTTGAGGAATATATTAGGATGAAGAGACCAACTAGACTTGAAGAGGCAAAACGTGAAGTGAGGATCTAGGAAGAGGTCCAATGTGTGCTTCAATTGCATAGAGATAGATTGATTTCACATTCGAGAAGCCTAGAAGAAAACCAAGAGAGCCCCATGTTTGTTGGTATCAATGAGAAAAAGGAAGTGGATCTCTTAGACAAGCTAAAAGCTTATATGTTTGCAAGATTCGAATCCACTTGCTCGCCCATACATGTGAGAGCACTGGAGTGTACTCAAGAATCGAGGACACTGTAACAAAATGGTGAATGGCACTGAGAGAGGATGCATGGTGCACATGATTCAAATGGAAGTGTACTTCTAGCTCGTTAAGGATCTAGGATACAGAAACAAAGAGTGAATTGGATTCCGCAATTACATTTGCAAAAAGTGCAACTTGACTTAAGGAATTTAGTTTGTTGGAGTCGCAATCAAATGGGACACATGGCTAGAGAATGTCCAAGCTTATGAGGATCTAGGAGTAATACTCATATGAATAGATATGTTGGGATAAGGGAACATTTAAAGGATGAGAACACTACAAAGGTGTCAGGATCCACTAGACGAGATGTATCAATGAGCTCTTGTCCTAGTCTAAACTTTAGGAAAGTGGAAGGTTCTGATGATTGTAAACCCAAAGTGCAATTGAAGTAACGAAGAAAGATTATTGTTAACCAAGGTGTTCTAGAGGTAGGAGTGGTACCTTGAGTTCAAACAATTAGATCTAAAGGAAGAACAAGTGGAGATGAGAGGCCTAAGAGGCCAAAACCCATATTTGCAAGGGAGAGAGATCGGCACAAGAATGATGTGATTTTATTTCCTAGAATTGTTGATGCAATGGAATGCGACTCTGAAGAAGATGTTGGGTTACAAAACAAATTCTAACAATTAGAACATGACATGGAGAAGCTAAGAGATGTGGTTTCCCACCCATAGAGAGAATTGGCACAAGAAAGACAAATAGGATACAATAAGAAGAAAACATGAAGAAGATAGAAAGAGTGGCTCATGAGTGGTTTCAGGATACACAAGACATGAGAAACAAGGGAAATAAAAGGGTAGATCAATTAGCACAGGAAAATGAAAGATTTTGAGAGTTGATCAAGAGATGGGAAATTGATCGAAAGATTTGAAAGGAGAAATAAGTGAGTGAAATGGAGAAACAAGAAGAATTAGAAAGAAAAGTTGAAATGTTGATAGAAAACGTACAAATTTGGGAAAGGACAAAAATAGGCAAAATCGCATCGAAAGAAAAAGGAGGGAAATTGGGTTCTCTTCATGTTGAGATTGAAGAATGTAGGAATAAAAAATATTAAGCACTAGAGAAAAAGTTAATGGAGATCGAGTAGGTGTGAATCAAAAAGGAAAGGGGGATGGAATTGAGATGAGAAATAAAATTAGCAAAAATTAGAGACTAGTAAGGTAAGCATGGCAACATCAATAGAGAACAGGACCCTCGAGAAAATTGAAACTAGAGACACTAGGAAAGGTTGCAAGGGCACAATAAGTCATGGAAGGGAGAAAAGAAAAGGAAGTTCAAGGATCCAGATTGGAAAAATAGATTATAATGAGTGTAAATGTGAGAGGAAAGGCAGCAAAGAGATTAGTGAGGGAGATGCTCTCACAATGGATCAAGAGGCCACAAGGAAAGATAAATATTCATAACGTTTGAATCCTTTGTACGAGGAGATAGAGAGATAATGTAAGGGTGTAGCAAAATGTGAGCAAAAATTTCATGACCTACATGATGCATTTAGTGACTTAGAGAAGAATACATCAGGATGTATATGCTTGTGTCGTATGAACCCGTGCTTTGAAGAAGACGAGCATTTGTAGGGAGTTATGAGTTGGGGAAGGTGAAGTGATTTGGATGTTAGAATGTGGATTGCAAATAAAAAGAGGCTGAAAGATATTGGTGATAATTTGATGAGTGTGTCTTTTCCTTAGTGGCATGCTCGTGTTGCAACACTAGAGGAGGATGGATCAAGTTGGTAAATTATGGACATGAGGGTAAGTTATGGATTTTGGGGAAAGGTGTGTAACAAGGGGTGGGTCTTGATGAAGGGAGAGATGAAGCTTGGAAAGGGGTCGGATCCTCTCTAGTGTTTGCAAGCCAATGGTTCATTAGGAGGGATGAATGAGGAAGCCGATGGAAACAATGAAGAGAGTAGGAACAAAAAAGGAAGGAGTGATGATGAGATGAGAGTCAAAGAGGTCAGAGTAAGTGAGAGAGAAGATCGAGAATGAATACAAGTGGATGGTAGAGTTTGTTTAGGAGTGAGAAGCTCAAGAATTGCAAAGGTTGAAAGAAAAAAGATGTAGAGAGAAAAAAAAAGGGGAATTGCCCCCAATGTGTCTTATTGACATGTAAAGGATTACGAGGAAGTAAAGAATGAGTAGAAATGAAGTCAAAAGAATGGTTCATGTTTTTTGTCTTCACTCACATCAAGTGAAGAGGTGGATAGATGATTGATTTTCTCAAGAGAAAATGTTCTGTCGTATGATGAGATGTTTATGACTAGGCATGCTAGTGGCAATAATAGCTTAGGTCTGATGAGCATTGGCTTCATTGAGATTGCAAGTTTGAGATGTGAGAATGGACAGATTGAGTGTGTTGCAATCTTAGGAGATCAAGTGACACTTTTTTCAGGTTGCAAATCAATGAGATGATTAGTATGTGTGGATCTTAAGGGAAAGAGTTGACTATAGAATGTAGTGGCTAGATTTTTGCTTGAGTAGTGGCAGAGAGATGGTATGTTTCATTGAGATGTCCACATGGGGTTATATCTATGTGTGTGATGTATTGGGATGGTTATGAATAAAAGACTTTTCTCCTAATTCTCAAGACTTTGGAACCGAAAAGAAAAAAAAGAAACAATTATGTATATGTGTGTGTTGTTAGTGCATTGTAGTGGGCTAGTAGGCAGGTGGACCAACCTTGATCAGGTGATCAAGGCCATGAGCTGATGCTAGTTTTTCTATAGGCCGACATATATGTTGCTATGCACCTATGTGGGCCGATAGGTGGGTGGATTCACTTTTGACCTAGTGGTCAAAGCCACGAGTCGACATCGGTTTTGCATAGGGCTAGCATTGTGTGTAGTGCACTATGTTGGGTTGGTAGATGGGTGGAACAAACCTGGCCAGGTAGTCAGGGCCATGAGTCGCATCCAGCTTTGGTGTACACTAACTTGTATGAATAAATAAATAAACAAAAAAAAGAAAGAAAAAAATTCCTCTCTTGAGGGGAGATAGAAGAGAGGAGAGGCATGATGCTCGAATGGGAATGTGTATGTGTTCTAGGGATATTGGCTAGTGTGGACTCCCAATGAAGCATGTCAATTCAAAGCTCAAGCTCAGCTGAAACTTGACTTCCTATGTGTCTATGGAAGACTTCAACTTGAGAGATCTAATCATGCTAGTTATCTTGTTGGTTTATGAGCCTTCTGAGAGTTGTGCACTTGGAATCTTAGTTTGTGCATTAACTCGCAAATTCTTGAATCACATTGACGACAAGCAATTTTGTTGAGGTGAACAAAGGTTAGAATTTAGAGGTTCTTGTTGATCTACATACATGGTCAAACATCTTCACAAATAAGGAAAAGGACTACCGAGTGTTGATAGATAAGAAGAGAGTGCATGGTAGAGAAAAAGGAAAAGTGAGAAAAGAAGAAACTTGAGGTGGAAAAGGGCATGGGAAACACGCGAGAGATACATAAGTTAGAAAAGAAAAGAGAGACCGATCAGTGAGGGGTTGATTATGTAGAGTAGAGAAGTATATAGAAGTAAAGAAAAATGGAAATACAAAATGAAGATACATGTCTGGATTCATCATTTATGATGTGTGAAATTAATGATGTTTTTATGGTTATTTTGGTATTACTAATTGTTGATATATTTAGGTAGTGATGTATGTGAATAGGACCGCCGGGGCACTTTTTTCCCTCTTTAGGAGGTTTTTTGCCCCCGGCTTGTATATATGCCTATTGCCCTAATGGGATACTTATCTTTGTACATTCTCTAGTAATACATTCAGTATTGTGTGTTGTGCTCCAAGCTTCTTCTTCTTCCTTGTGTTGTTCGCGTGCTTCTGCAGATGTCTAACTCCAACAATCGATATCAGAGCAAGTCACTACTTCATCTAGGGCATCGTCTACACCTCTCCGGTTGTAGTCTCAGATTCGCACAAAATTTGGTGAGCACAAAATCATGATATGAGCTCGTTTCGGCCTTCAAACGCACTATCACAATGCTTGTGCAGGCTATTTCATCTTTTTGTGCCAAAGGTATATACCTATTTCGGTTCGCCAATATAAGCATCTCGAAGACTGCTACAAGTTTAGCAAAACTCGTCTAGGCAGTTTTGTTCAACTTTTTGAGATACAATCAATTTTCTGCATCAAGGTATTTTATTGTGGGCTTATATGATGCGACATGTATTGGTTGCAAAAGGATTGTGGAACATTGTGCAGGGTGTTGAAAAACCTCCTATCACACATGTAACTGTTACAACTGTAGGTACTGAAGCTAATGCAAAAGGTGTCGAAGATGATGATATTCTGCATATTCATGTTCGTGCTGTGGTTTTTGCTGCACCTAATGTAGAGAAAATTCATTGGGATGGCAGAGATGCCCAGGCACATGCATTAATAGCTTTTTCTGTCAAACCTGCCATTATTCCTCACATTCCCTCTTGGAGAACAACTAAGGATGCTTGGGATACACTTACCACATTGTACCATGCTAGGAATGAGGCTCGTGTTGCTTACCTCCGAAAACAGTTGGAGAGTGAGCACATGAATGAAGGTGATTCTTTGAACAATTTTCTAACAAAGATCAAAGACTTGAAGGAACACTTGATTTCTATTGATGAGGTTATACCAGATAGCTCACTTGTGCAGACCGTTTTGAATAGTCTTCCTGATTCATATCAGAGTTTTGCTTCTACTCTTTGGTTGATAATGAAAGGCAATCCAAATGCCTTGTCATTTGAGGAGTTAGTCTCTGTTCTGTTGAAGGAGGATCATTCTAGGCAGAACAGGTCCATTATGCATGTTGCAGATCAAGCTTTCCTGGCCAGTCAGAAGGGCAAAGGAAAATAGATCTCTTCAACTAGTAAGCAGAAATCTGCTAATTTTGCACAATCGAAGAGGGAAGACAAAGATGATAAGAAATCAGAAAAGCAGAAATTGTTTTGCAAGTACTGTAAAGGAAATGATCATATCATAAAGAACTATCCAAAACTGGCTGCTAAAGAGGCAAAGAATACAGAGGCTCAAATGGTTGTTGCAGAGGCCTCTACACCAAAAACAGAGTCTGCTAATCTTGTGCAGGAAGAAGAATGGGCGTTTACTACTGTTTGCAGTTTTGACCCATCTTCTCATGAGCAATGCATGTCTGTGGTAGACTCAGATGTTTGCCAGTACTTTGATAGTGGGGCGACCAAACATATTACCTCGCAGTGCAGTCCTGCCCCTACAGGGAATACTGTTACATGCACCAACAACTCCTCTTATCCTGTTACAGGAGTTGGTAAGATCATTTTGACTACTATTGATGGTGCTTCTTTCACTTTGTCAGATGCTTTGTTCGTGCTAGGGATCAAGAAAAATTTGTTATGAGTTTCTGCATTAGCCAAGATTGGCTTGGTTGTGAATGACAGATGTACAGTTCATGATCTGTCAAATGACGATGTGATTATTGCTTCTAGCATTCTATGTTGTGGGTTGTATAAGCTCATAGACTATGAAAGATCTGTAAATGATTCGGCATGTGCAGTACATGGTTCTCAGGCTATGTCAGATGCATTGCTTTCGCATGCACGCTTTGGTCATCTAAATTTTCCTAGTTTGTTACATTGTAGAAATCTGAAATGGTATCCTCTTTGCCCAAACTTGAGGCACCTGGAAAACATGTTTGTGAAAGTTGTATTGTGGGCAAAATGCAACGTTCCTCCTTTCCAAAAGATGGTTCAGTTTGGGCTACTTAGAAATTGCAACTCGTACATAGTGATGTCTATGGTCCTATGCAGACACCTTCTTTTAGAAATTATCTTTACTTCGTGACTTTCATCGATGATTTTTCTAGGCATGCATGGGTATATATTTCCATTGAAGGAAAATTCTGAAGTGTTCATGTGCTTCAAACAGTTTTTGGTTTTGGGTGAAAATCTATCAGCATGCAAAATGGGCACCCTCCATTTTGATCGAGGGGGGGAATATATGTCTTCTGATTTTAATGCATTTTTGGCTGAACTCGGGATAAAACACTAGTGTACAGTATCGTATACACCTCAATGGAATGGAGTTGTCGAACGAAAGAACAAGTCACTCATGGAGATGGTGAGGTGTATGGTCAAGAGTCATGCTTTACCACATAGTTTTTGGCTTGAGGCTATCATGTGTGCAGCATATGTATTTAATAGGTGTCCCACGAATTCGCTGTAGTCTATCACTCCATATGAGGCTTGGCATGATCGCAAGCCATCTGTTGCTCATCTCCATGTTTTTGGTTGTTTGGCATATGCATTAGTGCCTGAACAACATTGTAGAAAATTGGATGATAAAGCAATAAAATGTATTTTTGTTAGGTACAGTTCTGAAAGTAAAGGCTATCGTCTATATCATCCATAGACTAAACACATTCTGGTTAGCCGTTTGTTTTTGTGGAGGATGTTATTCAGCCATTGCTTTCATGTACTAAGGAGACATTTGTTAGCTCCAAAGACATGTATGATACTTTGCTGCCTCTTTTTACAGGTGGATAGTCTAGTGTTGGTCCTAATGAGGCAACTTCTCAACCTTTGCATGTTTCATGTGATGATGCAGATCATTCCATTTCTGATGCAGATTTACATGATGCACTTCTTGATGAGAGAGCTAATATTGAGCAGGCAAAAACTATGCCAAAATGGCTGGTGCAGACTTTGCATGACAGCAAATTAGATACACCTCTGTCATATCATACTATTTCAGGCTCTCATAGTGCCTATTTTGCATCAGATAGCTATGCTATGGCTGCATCTAGTCTCTGTGATGAGAATGAGCCTGTTTCATTTGATGAAGCACAAAATTTAGAAAATTGGATTGCTGCTATGCACTCTGAATATTATACTATAATGAAGAACGATACTTGGTCTTTATGTGACTTGCCTCCTGGCAAGAAGGCCATTGGCACTAAGTGGGTTTACAAGCTGAAGCGTAAGCCTCATGGAACAGTTGACATGTATAAGGCAAGGCTTGTTGCAAAGGGTTATGCACATGAAAGAGGCATTGATTTTGATGAGACCTTTGCACCTACATGACGTATGACTACTGTTTGGAGCATCTGTGGCACTTGAAGCCTGTCATGGTTGGAATGTACATCAGTTGGACATTAAAACTGCATTTCTAAATGGTGACTTTCATGAAGAAGTGTATGTCTTTTAGCCCCATGGCTTTGTGTAGAAAGGGCATGAAAACCAGGTGTGCAGGTTAAATAAGGCATTATATGGTTTAAAGCAAGCACCACGTGCTTGGTATGAGAAGATACATGCCTATCTGAATGCACATGGTTTTGAGAACAGTCCAACTGAAAGCACCTTACATGTTAAGCGTGCTAATGATGTACTTTTGATCATTGTGGTTTATGTTGATGACATGTTGCTCATTGGTCCTCGTGACATGCATATTGTTGATTTTAAGGCTGATTTGCATGCCTCATTTGAGATGTCTGATTTGAGGCATTTGCATCACTATTTGGGCATTCAGTTAATGCAAGTTGATGGTGGAATGGCTTTGTGTCAAACAAAATATATTGACACATTATTGTAGCATTTTCACCTTGATGACTGTAAGCCTATTGCCACTCCTATGGAGACAGGTTTACGATTGATTCTTCATGATGTTGGAGATGCATTTGATGTTGTTCTCTATGAGCAAGTTGTTGGATGCTTGATTTACTTATGCATTACTCAGCCAGATATTTAGTTTGTTGTCTCATAGATGAGCAGGTTTATGCATTGCCCAGGAGTCAAGCATTGGCAGGTAGTTAAGCGCATCTTTCGCTACTTGAGTGGTACTTGGCTACTTGGGTTGTTTTATCCCAAGGGGGGATCACTACCACAAGATTTGCATGCTTTTTCTGAATCTGATTGGGTTGGTTGCTACGACACTTGTGTGTCGACTAGTGGCTTTTGCTTCATGCTTGGTAGCTCATGTATATCTTGGTTGAGCAAGAAGTAGCCTACTGTGGTCACTTCCAATTGTGAGGCTAAGTATAGGGCAGCTTTCACAGCGACTGTTGAGTGTGTGTGGCTCAGATGCCTTATGGCTGATTTGGGTGTTGGTCAATCTTCTGCCACCACCATCTTTTGAGAGTTAGAGTGCATTGGCAGTTGCAAGGAACCCTGTGTTCCATGCTCACACTAAGCACATTGAGGTGCATTATCATTATGTCAGGGAGAGGTTCTCGGTTGGGGAGATCAGCTTGGCATATGTGCCCACACAAGAGAACATTGCAGACCTTTTCACAAAGGCTCTGCCTAGGGAGAAGTTTGAAGCTTTCCACAAAGCTTTGGGCTTAATTCCTTTTGTGGAGTGACTTCCACATAGCTTGGCACTTCCTTATACATGAGTGCCAGCTCCTTCTTCACCGCATCACTCCCAGGGGGGATTTGTTGATATATTTATGTAGTGATGTGTGTGAACACACTAGGACCTCGAGTGCACTTTTTTCCCTCTTTAGGAGGTTTTTTTCCCCCGGTTTGTATATACGCCTATTGCCCTAATGGGCTCTTATCTTTGTACATTCTCTAGTAATACATTATATATTGTGTGATGTGCTCCAAGCTTTTTCTTCTTCCTTGTGATGTTCGCATGCTTCCACAGACGTCTAACTCCAACACTAATAATTTGTTGTTGAGTAGCATAGTTTTTGGAGTAAGCAAATTTTATCTAGTGATGCAAAGAGAGAAGTGGAAGCCAAAAAAGGTAAGGTTGATTGAAGACATGGATTTTTTTTGCAGGTACATAGGAGTGGTACATAATGCTCATCGAGCACAACTTCACAAATAAGTGGATGGGAGTATGTTAGTCGAATATACTATTGGTTTTTGTGCACCAATAGGCTTCCATTTTGCAGAGTGTAGCTAATCCAAATGGTGCAAAAATCTTTTCCCCATTTTGGAATAAAATATTAAGTTCTCTTCGAGAAGAGGATTACATCTCCAATAGTGAGAAAGAGTTACTGATAATGTCTTCCAATTCAGTAGGATTACCACTTATACAATGGCCTCTATTTTTACTTGTTAGAAATGTGTTTTTGGCAATGGATTTGGCAATGGATAAAAAGAGACCTCTGAGGAATTATGGGAAATACTTAGCAAAGATCAATATATGGCTGCTATTGTAAAAGAGGAATTCAAGAGTGTTTACTTACTTTTATCAGATTTGTTAGGAGGCAAAGGATGGCAATGCTTTGAAGGGGTATTTATGGATATAGAGTGCAGTATCATAGAAAAGAGTTTTTTTTTTCAGTGTTTCAAACCAGTAATGTTTAGGATGTGGTGAAGAAGATTACAGTATTGATAGACCACCTTGTCAAAGGCAATTCTATGGTATGCATTGCTTCATCTGTGCAGGGACTTATGAGTCTATATACAATTTTCTTTTTGATCAGTCAAGAATGTTCATTGCAAGGTTTCTACAGAGGAATCGAGAGTAATTTTCACTAGAATTAGATCATTCAACAGAAGATTGAGGAAAAGGGCAAAGCCAAAGCTCAGGACATTTTATACTTGATGAAGGAAAATCAGGCTTTGCAGATAGCATACATTGATTAGGTAGAAAGTCAAGTTATTAAAGGAGGCAAGGAGTTCTATTCGAAGATGGTTAAAATTCTATGAACACTTCAACTTTTCGTTCTAATTCTTCTTGTTTCTCCATTTCACTCACTAATTTCTCCTTTTGAATTTTTTAGTCACTTTCCCATCTTTGATCAATTCTCAAAACCCTTCATTTTCCTATGCTAATTGATCTATCCTTTTATTTTCCTTATCCCTTATGTCTTGTGTATCCTTAAACCATTCATGAGCCACTCTCTCTATCTCCTTCACTTTTTCTTCTTGTTGTATCCTATTTGTCTTTTCTTGTGCCAATTTTCTCTTTAGGTGGGAAACCACATCTCTTAGCTTCTCCACGCTATGTTCTGATTGTTGGACTTTGCATTGTAACCCAACATCTTCCTTGAGAGTTGCATTCCAATGCATCTGTTGTCAAGATCTTGCTCACGCGCAAACAGAGGTTATGAACATAGAAAACACACAGAAGAATAGAGACAGCAAGAGACGAGACTGAATGCAATATTGGGTGCAATCTCCCCCATGCACTCTCTTTCGACAGTCCACAGAGTGCATGTATTTATAGGAATTTTTTATTATGTCGAAAAGAGTGGTTACATGAGAGCGGCTTCGAAAAGCAAGCATGAAACTAAAAGTTGGTAACTTTTTATAGAAAGCCATTGCTTTCAAAAATAGAAACTATGGTCTACAAAGACCCTTATTTTAACCATTACTTTTGTAGCTCTTTTTAACAATAGAACCTTCTACGCGGGTTTATTTACAAGCTAAATAATAATTATTCGAATCATTGATATCCGCCCTTTCACGGCTTGCACGCTCTTCACGAACCTTCAGCTGCTATATCAAAAACACATTAATACATTAATAATTTAACACTCCAACAATGCATTGTTCAACACATTCCATAATTCATAATAGCATCAACAATTTTAGGCATTAAAATCACATCATTCTTGTGTTGATCTCTCTCCCTTGCAAATATGGGTTTCGACCTCTTAGTCCTCTCATTTCCACTCGTTCTTCCTTCGGATCTAATTGTTTGAACTCGAGGTACCACTCCTACCTCTGGAACACCTTAGTTAACAATAATCTTTCTTTGTGGCTTCAATTGCACTTTGGGTTTACAATCATCAGAACCTTCCACTTTCCTAAAGTTTAGACTAGGAGAAGAGCTCATTAATACTGAAAAAAAATATGCAAAATAGCATCGGAAGAAAAAGGAGAGAAATTGGGTTCTCATCATCTTGAGATAGAAGAATGTAGGAATTTTTTAAAAAAAATTAAGCACTAGAGAAAATGTTAATGGAGATCAAGTAGGTGTGACTCAAAAAGGAAAGGGGGATGGAATTGAGATGAGAAAGAAAATTAGCAAAAAAGCAGAGACTAGTAAGATAAGCATGACAACATCAATAAAGAAGAGGACAAGCTCTACCACATGATAGATTTTGACACTATTGTCACTTGATGGGGGTTACTTGATTCATGATCTTACATGGTCACTTGTATATTGTTGATATATTTAGGTAGTGATGTGTGTGAACACTCTAGGACCGCCGGGGCACTTTTTTCCCTCTTTAGGAGGTTTTTTTCCCCCGGCTTGTATATACGCCTATTGCCCTAATGGGCTACTTATCTTTGTACATTCTCTAGTAATACATTTAGTATTGTGTGTTTGTGCTCCAAGCTTCTTCTTCTTCCTTGTGCTGTTCGCGTGCTTCCGCAGACGTCTATCTCCAACAATTGGTATCAGAGCAGGTCGTCGCTTCTTCTAGGGTGCCGTCGACACTCCTCCGTTTGCAGTCTCAGATTCGCATGAAATTTGGTGAGCATACTCAAGGTGTTTTCGAGATCAAAACAGCTTCGCCTGTGTGGTGCCGAAATCGCGATCTGAGCTCGTTTCAGCCTTCGAACGCACTATCGTAGTGCTTGTGCAGGCTATTTCGTCCTTTTGTGCCAAAGGTATATACCAGTGTCTGTTCGCCAGTTTAAGCATCTCGAAGTCTTCTACAGGTCTAGCAGAACTCGTCTGGGCAGTTCCGTTCAACTTTTTGAGATATAGTCAATTTTTTGCATCAAGGTATTTTAGTCACCGGCCATGGCTGAAAGCAGTGATGTATTCCGTATGTTGGCTATTGAGGATAAGTTGGATGGTACCAACTACCCATTATGGGCTTATATGATGCGACATGTACTGGTTGCAAAAGGACTGTGGAACATTGTGCACGGTGTTGAAAAACGTCCTGTTACACCTGTGACTACAGGTACTGTTGAAATCAAAACAGTGTTGAAAGACGTCCTGTTACACCTGTGTTTTCGAGATCAAAACAGCTTCGCCTGTGTGGTGCCGAAATCGCAATCTGAGCTCGTTTCAGCCTTCGAACGCACTATCGTAGTGCTTGTGCAGGCTATTTCGTCCTTTTGTGCCAGAGGTATATACCAGTGTCTGTTCGCCAGTTTAAGCGTCTCGAAGTCTTCTACAGGTCTAGCAGAACTCGTCTGGGCAGTTCCGTTCAACTTTTTGAGATATAGTCAATTTTTTGCATCAAGGTATTTTAGTCACCGGCCATGGCTGAAAGCAGTGATGTATTCCGTATGTTGGCTATTGAGGATAAGTTGGATGGTACCAACTACCCATTATGGGCTTATATGATGCGACATGTACTGGTTGCAAAAGGACTGTGGAACATTGTGCACGGTGTTGAAAGACGTCCTGTTACACCTGTGACTACAGGTACTACAAATACAGGTGCTGGAGGTGCTGGAGCTGATGAAGATGGTGTCAAAGATGATATTCCACAGATTCCTATTCGTGCTGCTATTTTTGTTGCACCTACTGCAGAGCAGATTCGTTGGGATGGCAGAGATGCCCAGGCACATGCATTGATAGCTTTGTTTGTCCAACGTGCCATTATTCCTCACATTCGCTCTTGCAGAATAGCAAAGGATGCTTGGGATACACTTACCACTTTGTACCAGGCTAGGAATGAGGCTCGTGTTGCTTACCTCCGAAAACAGTTGGAGAGTGAGCACATGAATGAAGGTGATTCTATGGACAGTTTTCTTACAAAGATCAAAGACCTGAAGGAACAATTGATTTCTGCTGATGAGGTTATACCAGATAGCTCACTTGTGCAGACCGTTCTGAATGGTCTTCCTGATTCATATCAGAGTTTTGCCTCTACTCTTCGGTTGATGATGAAAGGCAATCCGAATGCCTTGTCATTTGAAGAATTAGTCTCTGTTTTGTTGTAGGAAGATCAGTCCGGGGAGAACAGGTCCATTATGCGTGTTGCAGATCAAGCTTTCCTGGCTAGTCAGAAGGGCAAAGGAAAACGGAGCTCTTCTACTAGTAAGCAAAAATCTGCAAATGCTGCACAATCGAAGAACCAGGATAAAGATGAGAAGAAATCAGAAAAGCAGAAATTGTTCTGCAAGTACTGTAAAGGAAATGAACATATTATAAAGAACTGTCCAAAACTGGCTGCTAAAGAGGCAAAGAAGAAAGAGGCTGGAATGGTTGTTGCAGAGGCCTCTACACCAAAATCAGAGTCAGCAAATCTTGTGCAGGAAGAAGAATGGGCGTTTACTACTGTCTGCAGTTTTGACCCATCTTCTCATGATCAGTGCATGTCTGCAATAGACTCAGATGTTTGGTACTTTGACAGTGGGGCGACCAAACATATTACCTCGTAGCATAGTTTCTTCTCTTCACTCGAGCCTTCCCCTACAAGGAATACTGTCACATGCGCCAATAACTCCTCTTATCCTGTTATGGGAGTTGGTAAGATCATTCTGACTACTGCTGATGGTAGTTCTTTCACTTTGTCAGATGCTTTATTTGTGCCAGGGATCAAAAAGAACATGTTATCAGTTTTTGCATTAGCCAAGATTGGCTTGGTTGTGAAATTCGTTGATGACAAGTGTACAGTCCATGATCTCTCAAATGGTGATGTGATTATTGCTTCTGGCATCTTATGTCGTGGGCTGTATAAGCTCATAGACTATGAAAGATCTGTGAATGATTCGTCATGTGCAGTTCATGATTCTCAGGCTATGTCAGATGCAAAGCTTTGGCATGCACGCTTTGGTCATCTAAATTTTGCTAGTTTGCTATGCCTACAGAAATCTGAAATGGTGTCCTCTTTGCCCAAACTTGAGACATGTTTGTGAAGGCTGTATTTTGGGCAAAATGCAGCGTTCTTCCTTTCCAAAAGATGGTTCAGTTCGGGCTACGCACAAATTGCAACTTGTACATAGTGATGTTTGTGGTCCTATGCAGACACCCTCTTTTGGAAATTACCTTTACTTCATGACTTTCATTGATGATTTTTCCAGGCATGCATGGGTATATCCACTCAAAGCAAAGTCCGAAGTGTTCATGTGCTTCAAACAGTTTTTGGTTTTGGCTAAAAATCTATCAGCATGTAAAATGGGCACCCTCCGTTCTGATCGAGGGGGGGAATATATGTCTTCAGATTTTAATGCATTTCTGGCTGAACGTGGGATAAAACACCAATGTACAGTGCCGTATACACCTCAACAGAATGGAGTTGCTGAACGAAAGAACAGGTCACTCATGGAAATGGCGAGGTGCATGGTCAAAAGTCAGGCTTTACCACATAGTTTCTGGCTTGAAGCTGTCATGTGTGCAGCATATGTACTGAACAGGTGGCCCACTAAAGCGTTGCAGTCTATCACTCCATATGAGGCTTGGCATGACCGCAAGCCATCTGTTGCTCATCTGCGTGTTTTTGGTTGTTTGGCATATGCATTAGTGCCTGAACAACATCGCAGAAAATTGGATGATAAGGCAGTAAAATGTATTTTTGGTGGGTACAGTTCTGAAAGTAAAGGCTAATGTCTGTATCATCCACAGACTAAACGCATTCTGGTTAGCCGTGATGTTGTCTTTGTGGAAGATGCTATTCAGCCATTGCTTTCATGTACTAAGGAGACATCTGTTAGCTCCAAAGACATGTATGATACTTTGATGCTTCTTTTTACAGGTGGACAGGCTAGTGCTGGTCTTAATGAGGCAACTTCTCAGCCTTTGCAGGTTTCATATGATGATGCAGATCATTCCATTTCTGATGCAGATTTACATGATGCACTTGTTGATGAGAGAGCTGATATTGAGCAGGCAAAAACTATGCCAAAATGGCTGGTGCAGACTTTGCATGACAGCAAATTAGATGCACCTTTGTCATATCGTACTCGTTCAGGCTCTCATAGTGCCTCCTTTGCATCAGATTGCTATGCTATGGCTGCATCTAGTCTCTATGATGAGAATGAGCCTGTTTCTTTTGATGAAGCACAAAATTCAGAAAATTGGATGGCTGATATGCAATCTGAATATGATGTTATAATGAAGAATGGTACATGGTCTTTATGTGACTTGCCTCCTGGCAAGAAGGCCATTGGCACTAAGTGGGTATACAAGCTGAAGCGTAAACCTGATGGTACAATTGACAGGTATAAGGCTAGGCTTGTTGCAAAGGGTTATGCACAGGAAAGAGGCATTGATTTTGATGAGACCTTTGCACCTACATGCCGTATGACTATTGTTCGGAGCATTTGTGCACTTGCAGCCCATCATGGTTGGAATGTACATCAGTTGGAGATTAAAACAACATTTCTGAATGGTGACTTGCATGAAGAAGTGTATGTTTTTCAGCCCCGTGGCTTTGTGCAGAAAGGGCATGAAAACCAGGTGTGCAGGTTAAAGAAGGCATTATATGGTTTAAAGCAAGCACCACGTGCTTGGTATGAGAAGATACATGCCTATCTAATTGCACATGGTTTTGAGAACAGTCCAACTGAAAGCACCTTATATGTTAAACGTGCTAATGATGTGCTTCTGATCATTGTTGTCTATGTTGATGACATGCTGCTCACTGGTCCTATTGAGACACATATTGCTGATTTTAAGGCTGATTTGCATGCCTCATTTGAGATGTCTGATTTGGGGCATTTGCATCACTATTTGGGCATTCAGTTTATGCACGTTGATGGTGGAATGGCTTTGTGTCAAACGAAATATATTGACACATTATTGCAGCGTTTTGGCCTTGAAGACTGTAAGCCTATTGCCACTCCTATGGAGACAAGTTTACGATTGAGTCTTCATAATGCTGGAGATGCATTTGATGCTGTTCTCTATCAGCACGCTGTTGGATGCTTGATTTACTTATGCATTACTCGGCCAGATATTCAGTTTGCTGTCTCACATATGAGCAAATTTATGCATTGCCCAGGAGTCACGCATTGGAAAGCGGTTAAGCGCATCTTTCGCTACTTGAGTGGTACTAGGCTACTTGGGTTGTTTTATCCCAAGGGGAGATCACTACAGCCAGATTTGCATGCTTTTTCTGACTCAGATTGGGCTGGTTGTTATGACACTCGTGTGTCCACCAGTGGTTTTTGCTTCATGCTTGGTACCTCATGTATATCTTGGTTGAGCAAGAAGCAGCCTATTGTGGCCACTTCCAGTTGTGAGGCTGAGTATAGGGCAGCTTTCAGAGCGACTGTTGAGTGTGTGTGGATCAGACGCATTATGGCTGATTTGGGTGTTGGCTAGTCTTCGGCCACCACCATCTTCACTGACAGTCAGAGCGCATTGGCAGTTGCGAGGAATCCTGTGTTCCATGCTCGCACGAAGCACATTGAGGTGCATTATCACTATGTCAGGGAGAGGTTCTCTGCTGGGGAGATCAGCTTGGCATATGTGCCCACGCAGGAGAACATTGCAGACCTTTTCACAAAGGCTCTGCCTAGGGAGAAGTTTGAAGCTTTCCACAAAGCTTTGGGCTTACTTCCTTTTGTGGAGTGATTTCCACATAGCTTGGCACTTCCTTATACATGAGTGCCAGCTCCTTGTTCACCGCATCACTCCCAGGGGGGATTTGTTGATATATTTAGGTAGTGATGTGTGTGAACACTCTAGGACCGTCGGGGCACTTTTTTCCCTCTTTAGGAGTTTTTTTTCCCCCAGCTTGTATATACACCTATTGCCCTAATGGGCTACTTATCTTTGTACATTCTCTAGTAATACATTCAATATTGTGTGTTTGTCCTCCAAGCTTCTTCTTCTTCCTTGTGCTGTTCGTGTGCTTCCGCAAACGTCTATCTCCAACATATACTGTGTAACATGCCCATCAAGGAGGAGGTATAGTTTGTATACTTACACTCAAGTATTCTTTATCATTCTTTATTTTTGTCTCATAGTTATTTTGGCCATATTGGCCTTTCACATGGACACTAACAGTAACACTAAAAAGCTTGCATAATGGGATAAATGGAGGCATTGGTAGCTAGTACCCATGTAAGTATGATTGGGCACATCAAAGTTGTTTTTTACCCAACATATTTAGTGGCCGAGAAGGCGTGGTAATCACTAAGCACAATGACAATGACCATTCAAAGGGGGTGACTCTGCTCTCTTGGATTGGAAGAAAGATTCCTTGGAAAATGCATAGAGCAGAGCTATTAGTAAGAATAGCTATATGTCATAGTAGGCTGAGGCTAAAGGAAATCGATGTATAGAAAAGGGAACTGATGAAGAATATTTTGTTTGAAGTGAGGTGTATCTGTATGAAGAGAAGATCTCATTTGTTTTGATGACACAAACCCTTATAGTAATCGAAGGATAATCCATGAACTCCAACAAAGGGAATGTGTAGTTGGCTTGTGCACACAAATGGTCTAGAAATCCATCAAATAGCTGTAGGATCCTTATCTCAAACCATGAATAAGAACTTTGGGATGTTGTTTTTGATATTTTGTTCACAGTTCTAAGTTGCTCTTGGATCATAGAGGATGAAAACATATGTGAAGGGAATCTGTTGATTTTCATGAAGGGTCATTCTCACATGAAGAGAACAATCTTGTTGAATGATCGTGAATTCCAATATGCCATAGCAAAACATAGAAATTAATATGCAAAGCTTTTGTCTTCCACGATAACTTCAAGAATAAGTGTTTCCCTCTATATAAAGAGATCCTAATTATGGAGGTAGAGGATTGAAAATTTGCATATCCATGAGCCACTCGAACAGAGTTGTACTATGGTGCGCACAATAATAGGATGCTGAGGTGGGTGAAAGAAAGCTATTGGATGCAAGTTGGACATAGAATTTTATCTATACTCAAAGCTATACCACTTGAAACTAAAATTATTACCAAAATCTCAAGAAAGAAATAGGAGCTACTGGACATACAGTTAAGTTGCTAGTCAGATACCATTAGAAAAGCTTAAAGGTTTGGAAGGAGGGGTGAAAGTTCTCTCTTAGGAAAGGAGCTAGCTGGAGGGTGTCAGGAGGCTTCCTGTTGCTATTTTTGGACAACCTCAAGGGACATATCAATGGTATCAATGGATGTCAATAGATTTTAGGAGGCACGGATGGGAATCAATAATAGGAGTAGAGTTTATTCACTAACTTCTTCATGCCATGCATAGATTTTTCAAGTACAGAGTTCATGAAGTTTGCACTTAAATTGTTCTAAAAAAAAATCAACAACTTACAAGGAGGCTAGGAGAAGAAAGAATCATTAATGCACAAGGGTGAATGGACAATTAGCTTCATGGGCAGTCATAAGTAGGCTTTCTCTTCCATGTCTTCTCTGAAGATGTACATGTAAATGGATCCTATGTTCTTGTGATTACAGAAGTTGTTTTTGACTATTTTATCATGATTATTTAAAGAAAAAAAGAAGAAAAAAATCAAGGTGATACACCACACCCTTATAGTCCATGGTTGTTTATGTATCAGGAACTACATTCTTGCTTTTATTTGACACAATTTTTTTGTGACTAGCTTTAGTTTCTCTATTCTCCTTCATTGTATCTAGAAGCCCAAACTTCTCATTCATATTATATTTCAACTCTTTGTGTTGCCTTTAACTTGATCAATGATTTCCATTTTTTACCTTCTCGACTAAGTATTATCGCAGATCATACAGTGGATGTTGTCTTTGTGGAAGATGCTATTCAGCCATTGCTTTCATGTACTAAGGAGACATCTGTTAGCTCCAAAGACATGTATGATACTTTGATGCCTCTTTTTACAGGTGGACAGGCTAGTGATGGTCCTAATGAGGCAACTTCTCAGCCTTTACAGGTTTCATATGATGATGCAGATCATTCCATTTCTGATGCAGATTTACATGATGCACTTGTTGATGAGAGAGCTGATATTGAGCAGGCAAAAACTATGCCAAAATGGCTGGTGCAGACTTTGCGTGATAGCAAATTAGATGCACCTTTGTCATATCGTACTCGTTTAGGCTCTCATAGTGCCTCCTTTGCATCAGATTGCTATGTTATGGCTGCATCTAGTCTTTGTGATGAGAATGAGCCTGTTTCTTTTGATGAAGCACAAAATTCAGAAAATTGGATGGCTGATATGCAATCTGAATATGATGCTATAATGAAGAATGGTACATGGTCTCTATGTGACTTGCCTCCTAGCAAGAAGGCCATTGGCACTAAGTGGGTATACAAGCTGAAGCATAAACCTGATGGTACAGTTGACAGGTATAAGGCTAGGCTTGTTGCAAAGGGTTATGCACAGGAAAGAGGCATTGATTTTGATGAGACCTTTGCACCTACATGTCGCATGACTACTGTTCGAAACATTTGTGCACTTGCAGCCCATCATGGTTGGAATGTACATCAGTTGGACATTAAAACAACATTTCTGAATGGTGACTTGCATGAAGAAGTGTATGTTTTTCAGCCCCGTGGCTTTGTGCAGAAAGGGCATGAAAACCAGGTTTGCAGGTTAAAGAAGGCATTATATGGTTTAAAGCAAGCACCACGTGCTTGGTATGAGAAGATACATGCCTATCAGATTGCACATGGTTTTGAGAACAGTCCAACTGAAAGCACCTTATATGTTAAACGTGCTAATGATGTGCTTCTGATCATTGTTGTCTATGTTGATGACATGCTGCTCACTGGTCCTATTGAGACACATATTGCTGATTTTAAGGCTGATTTGCATGCCTCATTTGAGATGTCTGATTTGGGGCATTTGCATCACTATTTGGGCATTCAGTTTATGCACGTTGATGGTGGAATGGCTTTGTGTCAAACGAAATATATTGACACATTATTGCAGCGTTTTGGCCTTGAAGACTGTAAGCCTATTGCCACTCCTATGGAGACAGGTTTACGATTGAGTCTTCATGATGTTGGAGATGCATTTGATGCTGTTCTCTATCACCAGGCTGTTGGATGCTTGATTTACTTATGCATTACTCGGCCAGATATTCAGTTTGCTGTCTCACAGATGAGCAGGTTTATGCATTGCCCAGGAGTCACGCATTGGAGAGCGGTTAAGCGCATCTTTCGCTACTTGAGTGGTACTAGGCTACTTGGGTTGTTTTATCCCAAGGGGGGATCACTACCGCCAGATTTGCATGCTTTTTCTGACTCAGATTGGGCTAGTTGCTATGACACTCGTGTGTCCACCAGTGGTTTTTGCTTCATGCTTGGCACCTCATGTATATCTTGGTTGAGCAAGAAGCATCCTACTGTGGCCACTTCTAGTTGTGAGGCTGAGTATAGGGCAGCTTTCACAGCGACTGTTGAGTGTGTGTGGCTCAGACGCCTTATGGCTGATTTGGGTGTTGGCCAGTCTTCTGCCACCACCATCTTCACTGACAGTCAGAGCGCATTGGCAGTTGCGAGGAACCCTGTGTTCCATGCTCGCACTAAGCACATTGAGGTGCATTATCACTATGTCAGGGAGAGGTTCTCTGCTGGGGAGATCAGCTTGGCATATGTGCCCACGCAGGAGAACATTGTAGACCTTTTCACAAAGGCTCTGCCTAGGGAGAAGTTTGAAGCTTTCCGCAAAGCTTTGGGCTTACTTCCTTTTGTGGAGTGATTTCCACATAGCTTGGCACTTCCTTATACATGAGTGCCAGCTCCTTGTTCACCGCATCACTCCCAAGGGGGATTTGTTGATATATTTAGATAGTGATGTGTGTGAACACTCTAGGACCGTCGGGGCACTTTTTTCCCTCTTTAGGAGGTTTTTTTCCCCCGGCTTGTATATACGCCTATTGCCCTAATGGGCTACTAATCTTTGTACATTCTCTAGTAATACATTCAGTATTGTGTGTTTGTGCTCCAAGCTTCTTCTTCTTCCTTGTGCTGTTCGCGTGCTTCCGCAGACGTCTATCTCCAACAGGAGAGAGAGAGAGAGAGAGAGAGAGAGATAAAGAGAGAGAGATGAAAGAGAGAGAGAGAGATTAAAGAGAGAGAGAAAGAGAGAGAGATGAAAGAGAGAGAGAGAGATGGAGAGAGAGAAAGATAGATAGACAAAGAGAGAGAAAGAGAGAGAAAGAGAGAGAGATAGAGATACATACACACACATACTCATGTATATGTATGCATACATACACACACATGCATACATACACACACACATACACACATGCATACACATACATATGCATACATACATTCACACACATATGTACACACACATACATACACATATACATACACAAACATATGCATACATACATTCACAAACATACGTATACACACATACATACACATATACATATACAGAGACAAACATATGCATATATACATTCACACACATACATACACACACATATGTTCACACACATACATACACACACAGACATACACACACATACATACACACATACATACACACATACATACACACATACATACACACATACATACACACACATTCAACCATACACACACATTCACACACATCCACACACATTCACACACATACGTACACATATATACATACACATATACATACACATACAATATTACATACACATGCATATATTACATACACACATGCATATTACATATTCACATACATATTACATACACAGATGCATATTCATGCATATGCATGCATGCATACACACATATACATACACACTCACATACATACACACACACACTCACATATATACATACACACTCACATACATATTACCTACACACATGCATATACATATGCACACATATGCATACATGCATGCATATGCATACATACATACACACACATATGCATACACAAACATATGCATACACAAACATATGCATACATACATTCACACACATACGTACACACACATACATACACATACAATATTACATACACACATGCATATATTACATAAATACATGCATATTACATACTCACATACATATTACATACATAGATGCATATTCATGCATATGCATGCATGCATACACACATATGTTATATTCCAGAGATGTACATTCTTGGAGGAACGAGAACTTCCTTGCTTGGGGGATAGCTAAGGCCAAAAGCCAGAGAGTTCATACGAGGTACCTACTCATGATGGCCAAATGAGTAGAGGGACCTTAGAGAGATGGTGACTAGGCAAGGGCTATATATAGGCTTGGAGGTGAGTCCCAAGCATGTCATTGTCCACTTCTCACATTTGGTATTAGAGCTTCAGGGAGAGAGACCTTGAGGAGATGGAAGAAAGAGCTTTCTTTGGTGAGTTGTGGAAGGATTCAATGCTAATTTCGAGATCATCATCTTCGTGGTGACTAAAAAAAGAAGAACGCGAGCAACCATGGAATCTTGTGTTGACGTTTAGCTCAAAGTCGGCTAGCCGAGGAGTTCCAAAAAGGATTGCACTACTCAAATTCAAATGGTATCTTCAAGGGGTCGCAGAAGTTCCAGAACAACAGATTGGCAGAGGTAGAATTCGAACCCTCATCCAAAGATTGACAGCAACGTGACCTATCCAACTATGCCCATGAGTTCTTGTGTACAAAAAAGCTTGCGCATCTATAATATGGTATCATAAATGCTTCCATTTTCTTTTTTTTGGCTCTAAAATCTTAACGCAATAAAGAGATAGAGAGAGGGGAAGAAGGAAAGAGAGAAAGAGAAAGGTAGAGAGAAAGAAAGAGAGAGAAAGAAACAAAGAAAGAAAAGAAAGAAAGAAAGAGAAGAGAGAAAGAGAAGAAGTAGAGATAGAAAGAAAGAGAAAGAATGAGAAAGGGAAAGAAAAAGAAAGAGGAGAAAGATAAACTAAGAAAGAGGAGAAAGACAAGAGTAGATAAAGAGAGAAGGAAGAGAAAAAAAGAGAGAAAGAAATAGAGAGGAAGTAGAAAGAGAGAGAAAAGCAAGAGATAGAGAGGAAGGATGATGATAAATTATGAAAGAGAGAAAGAGAGAAGAAGAAGTAGATCTTGAGTGAGAGAAAGTGAAGATTAGAGAGAGAAGGAAAAGATTAAAAAGAGAGTGAAGAGTAAAGAAAGTGCATGATCAGCATACCTACCTTTACAAAATGTACATAACTCTCTCATATGATATCCAAATTGGATGATTCCACTTGGTATAGGAAGTAGACTTCAAGGGCTTTCCAGTAACTGGCTGGGAGCTATCATTGGATGATCAAAAACTACCTGTAGAGATTATTTAATTATTTGCATACTTCTTCAAGGAGGTATGATGCCCAACTCACCTAGCTCCATTGTTTTGGCCATAACTTCCTCGTAGAATATCCAAATCAAGAAATTCAACTTGGTATAGATTCTACAATTCAAGAGATTTCTTTTGATTGGTTACACGCCATATTTTGACCATTGCAAGGCATCTCTGCATGAGCTTTTAGATGGATGTTGACTGGCAAGAAACTCTTTTTGAGTGATTTGAGTGTCCAATTATGATAATTAGAATTTCTAATCATATTTTGAACCATTTTGGATAGGAATGAATTAATTCACATACCTTTGCATCATAGTTTTGCTCTTAAGTATATTCATTTAGATACTTTTTGCGTCAAAGTTTATAATTTGGCATTGTATTATCTTCCAATTTTATGAAACCAACATTGGAATGTGCATTAAAGTTAGTTTTTACATGATTTATCTATGCATATGAAGTTACACTAACTTATGTTGATTCGTAAAAGCATGCACATGTTATTGTTGTGTGTTTCAAGATCTTTGTGCAGGTATTGGAGCAAGAAAAGATCTGGTTATGAGGGCGTGTAGTGCCTAACAACACATTTTGGAAAAGTTTTTTATTTGCAGGTTTCTGGAGGAAAGAAAGTGGTTTGCCAACCACTAGGCTGATGCCTATCATTGTATCATGGTTATTTTTTTTCAGGCTTCATTTTCCTCGAGAAATGCTACCGAAAATTTTGTGGCCACATGGTGTTATATGCCATGTGAGAACTACAGTGATGTTGTGTTGTGTGAGACAAGAAGTTTTATGTGTGCATAGCTAAAAGCATATAAATTGATTGAAGTAGAGAGGAAGATGCATGAGTGGATGCATGCATACATAGACAATATGATTGCTAAAAAGTTGAAGTGCATGATGCATTTTCTGTCTATAGAAGATCACTTTTATGTATCACCACGATGAGTTAGGGTGAGCATGAGGTATGTGAGGTACCATGCATCGGCTACATGTGCCTTTAGAAAGCAAATGAAAAGGTATATGCATCAAGTACAACTAAGATGTGTTTTTGTCTAGTAATGCATGATTTATCCCGAGTCAGCACAAGCGTGCTATGGTTATGATCATCAATACAAGTATTAAATTCTTGTATGTGATTGTTTTTGATGAGGTTAATAAATGTGCAAGAAGCACAATGAATAGAATGATATCCATATATATTCACTTTCACTAAAAGGTGGATACTATGTAAAAAAATGATTTTTCAATGAGACAATTTGGATTATTTATTGGTTTTCATTAATGTAAACGATCATTATATGCATGGATATGTCTCCATTTCATAATGCATCCAAAAGAATGAATGAGTATGTCTAATCATAAGGACTAACATGTCTCGTCATTTTTAAGTTTTAAAAAATAATCGAGGAAATAATTAGTGAGGTAGCAACCTCATAGAGATTTGGATGCTACTCTTTGCGGGAATGCCCAAATTTATTGAAATTTGGAGGGCAATTAGCTCATAGGCTTGTATTTGAGCTGACTAATTTTCAAGTAATTTTGAGACTTTTAGAAAGTTCAAATGACCTCTGCACTAAAAGTGCTGCTAATAGAGGTAGAGGCCTAAAACAAGTGACATAGGCCTGTTATAAAGGGCATTTCTCTTCATTGGTAGATCCAAATTGAATGATTTTTGTTGGACATAAAATATTGATAGATGCAATTTGTGCATACCAATTTTTAACTTTTATAGATCCTTTTATAGGTCAAATAATCTCTGCACATCAAAGTGAAGCCTCTAGAATTTAGGAAATGCCAGAGACCATGTCACCTAGAGGTGATCAATTATCTTAGCTCATTTACTCAGATTGTATATTTTTCTTTCTATCATTACCTAAACACTTCCTAATGGTGTGTACAAAAGTTCAAGATGAAATGGTTCTCGATTTAGGAGATATAAAGAAAAGAGTAAAAGTTAGCCTTTGCAAATTTTTAAAACATTGTAGGTATAGAGGCTTAGTATTTTGATCATTGTGAAAGCCTCCAATTTCTAAATACTATCAAAATTATGTCACTACACTTAGATAGTAGTAGCTATACACTATTAAAATTTGGAAGAAATTGGATATAATTTGGTAGGTCAAATGACCTATTCTTCTCATATCAATCTCTGGCGAGGATTTTCCAAAGAGTGGTACACGTGTCTGATGAGCACACGATATTTTCATATTGGAAACTCTAATTTCAAAAATTTTTGTTGGAGAAGCTACTCCAGTATAGACTCTATGATATACCCAGAATGGAAGGATTTGGGAATTTATCTTCATAGTTAGAAGATATTTTAAAAGTGCAACAACATTGTTTTTTAGCTCATCTAAGTGCAGGTGTAGCAGAGATAGAATGATACATTTGAATGAGTATTTCATTGAATTTTGAATTGAAATTTGTGAGCCCAAACTAGATAAGTTATTCTGGATTTAAGCACAAAGAAAATGAAATTTGGAGTTCGCTGGATGAGTCTAAGGGCTTCAAGTAGATGAACTTGTACATTTTGAGAGTTGGTCATCAAGTGTTCGATCCTTCCAGTAAAATGGTTATAAAACTCTGAGAGAATATTCAAATCAAGTGATTTTTGTGCCTAATGAAAGCTTGAGAAAATTTACAAAATTTTGGAAAATTTCATAGATTTTGGATGAGCAAAATTTAGTTAAAAGTAAGATTTAATCTGCTGTTGTTGGAAATTGTTTATGCAAGAGATGTTGTTGAAATGAAAAGATTTTCCATAGGTTTTAATGATACTTTTTTGAGATGGTGTGATCAACATGGGCTAGCCATGCCCTAGATACTTGTTTATTGAGAATTGGTTTATGGTGACCATTCATAGTAGGATAGAGAAGACTCTGTCAAAAGTTTAAGAAATATATATAATGCCATGAGAGGTTAGGCCATGGTTCATACATAGTGTGTATGAGGTGAGCTAGATGCTTATCCTAGTGGGCTATGAGTGTGCACACATCTACTTACCTTTTTTTAGTGTATTTGGTGGACTCATATTATGGTTCTCATTATATATGGGAGTGCCAGATTATTACAATAGTTTACTTGAGACACCTCATTCCTAGTTAGGAATGATTTGATCATAGTGATGATCAGATGATGGTCATGGATAAAGCAAGTTTCATCCACTTGGAACATGTTGCATGTTATTATTGAGAAGCTGGTGGTAGTTCCACTAGTTGCTACACTTTCTTAGTATGTCTTCATTTGGCATGATGGACTTAGTTCCATAGAGTAGATTGGGATTTACTTTGTATGGGAGAGATTTTGATCCATAGTCTGGATTATATATATATGATAGATCGAGATTTGGATCCATAGTTTGGATGTGACTGCTTGAGATCTTAGTCCATAGTTTGGATGTGACAGATTGAGATCTTTTTCCATAGTTTGGATCATTGATATATTGATATCTTGGTCCATAGTCTGGATCATTGATATATTGAGATGTGACAGATTGAGATCTTTTTCCATAGTTTGGATCATTGATATATTGATATCTTGGTCCATAGTCATCTCGGATTCATAGTTTTGATCACGCTGAGACTTTCTTGAGTTTCATTTTCATTACAATAGGTAAATCAAGTAGATTTACTCAAGCTTAGAGATAGTAAATCAAGCAGATTTACTTGATCTTAGAGATAAAACACTACTTGGAAAAGATTTCCATTTATCTTTAGTATTTTTCCACAGAGATTGGGACATAGTCACATTGTTTTGGATTAGCATAATAGTTTTCATTACTCTAGTGGAGCAAGTGATTTTGCACAATTATACCATATGATAAGATGTCAATGGGTATTCCAGGGAGACAAGGGCAAGTTGCCAAGGTTTCTACAAGTGAAAATCCGTCACAAGTTAGTGGTCAAGGTCTAGGCATAGGGAATCCGAGGATATTCCCTGTAATTATGTTGTGCACATATGGAATCATTGGGCCTCAGAGGGATTCCTACAATATGCCAAGGCAAGGACTACTATTTATGGATGGAAATGCTATATAGGAAGCAAAGAGATGAGTTGTCCACTTTTTTATTTTCTAGTATTTTAGACATCTAGTACACTCTACTTTTATTATTTGGATTCACATATTTTGATTCCCAGGTTCATAGCTCCTTCTATATCATTGAGGACAATGATTTTTAGAAGGGAGAGAGAGTGTTATATTCTAGAGATGTACATGCTTGGAGGAATGAGAAGTTCCTTGCTCGGGGGATAGCCAAGGCCAAAAGCCAGAGATTTCATATGAGGCACCTACTCATGATGGCCAGATGAGTATTGTAAGACAATAGTTACGCAATATAACACAAGAGCAATAGCAGAGAAGATAACAGATATAGGAGAATCTCAACAATTTTCTACTAGCAACAAGTACAAAGATGATGGCGTTGTCCACCCGTGCGCTCTCAAGGTAGAGCTTAAATGGTGATCTAGACAACTCTAGATAGGGAGATACAAGGTAGAGGTATGCTGGCTCAACTCCGTGTCTTAGGTAGTGCAGAAGTCATGTATATATAGGATCATGGGTGGCCTGCCATGGACGGCTATACATGGGCGGTAGAGCGTGGGCGGCCACCGCTTGCGTAATTGCCATACACGGCTTAGACTGGTTGAACCGACCTAACAAATATAAATGATTTCTGACTCCGACAGGGAATATTCCATGGAATATTCCCTTTACCATCGTGCCGGGGGCGCTGCCCTTGGACCCCCACCAGGGGGCCCATTGGCCCCTTGGGACCCTCCAGCTAGGGGGCCCGCTGGCCCCCTTGGACCCCCCATAACTCCCTTTCCTTATAATACCTTACATGGTCCAATATGACCTTCATCCAACATGCAAGTTGGGATTCCCATTAATTGGGCAATGCACGCTTGGCTTCTCCTCATAAAGGGGGCCTTACAAAATGTGCATACAATCATGAGGGGTAGACATTGATCATATACTAACACCCCCCCTCAATGTTTACCGATGAAAAATCAAGTAGGTTTCGGTCTTATGCCCATCTGTTGAAGATGTCTGTTGAGTTGCTCTCTTCCAAGTGCTTTAGTGAATATGTCAGCACAATTTGCCTCTGTTGGACAATATTCTAGCTCCACAATTTCATCTTCAATTAGGTCACGAATGTAATGGTACTGTACTTCTATGTGCTTGGTGCGAGCATGAAATACTGGGTTCTTTGCAATAGCCATACAACTTTGATTATCACACTTGAGTACAGTAGCCATATTTGATGGAAAGCCTAGATCTGCAAGAATTCTCCTTAACCAGACTGCCTCACAAGAAGCAAAACAAGCTGATTTGTACTCTGCTTTAGTGGAGGAGAGTGCAAGAGTTGGTTGCTTTCTACTTACCCAAGAAAATATTCCTGAACCAAGTGAGAAACAATATCCAGAAACTGATTTTCTAGAATCACAATCTCCAGCCCAATCTAAATCAGAATATCCTTGAAGTGTATCACCTCTGGTATAAAAAATACCAAAATCCAAGGTTCCCACAATGTACCTTAGAATTTGCATTCCAGCATTCCAGTGAGTCTCCTTAGGTTTGTTGGAAAACCTTCTTAATACTCCAACAACATAGCAAATGTTTGGTCTAGTGTTGCACAACAAAATAAGACTTCCAACGAGCTTCCTATACTTCTTAGCATCTACATTAGGCATGTTATCATCCATAGATAGCTTATGATTTACCTCCATAGGTGTGCTAGTTGGTTTGCACTCCATCATTCCAAATGCCTTGAGAATCTCTTTGGCATATTTTTGTTGTGAGATGAAAATGCCATCCTTCCTTTGCTATACTTCAATTCCCAGACAAAAATGGAGTAGACCTAAGTCTGTCATTTCAAACTCAGTTCCCAAGCTGATCCGAGTTTGATTGATGAGTTCCTGATGATCTCCTGTAATGATCAAATCATCTACATATACAATGACAACAACTAGCTTGCTATCCCTTTTCGTTACATACAAGTTAGCATCAGAAGTACTTCTTTCAAAACCCATATTTTTGAAAAAATGATCTATTCGTTAATACCAAGCCCGTGGAGCTTGCTTAAGTCCATACAAAGCTTTCTTCAACCTGTAAACTTTATTTTCTGAATTGGGCACCTCAAAACCTGGTGGTTGAGATACATATACCTCCTCCTTGAGGTGACCATTCAAAAATGCAGATTTGACATCCATCTGGAAAATAGGCCAGGCCTTTTGTGCAGCGACTGCAAGTACTGTCCGAATAGTTGTCATGCGTGCTGTTGGTGCAAAAGTTTCTTGAACATCAAATCCTTCGATCTGTGAAAAACCCTGTGCAACTAATCTCGCCTTATACTTTTCTAATGTTCCATCTGCTTTATACTTAGCTTTCCAAATCCATTTAGTACCTATTACCTTCTTCTTTGGCGGCAAGTCGACTAGATCCCATGTATCATTTTTTAGTATACTATCATACTCTGACTGCATTGCCGCTCTCCAACTTGGATCATCAAGGGCTTCTTCAATGGTGGTAGGTTCCTTTATCGAGCCCATGATATCTGCCATTAGAGCCATGGTAACAATGTGTTTTGAGGCTCTTCTTTGCTCCTCTATTCTCTTTGATCTTCGTAATCCATCCGATGATGATTCTGGTACATCTACATGTGGATTGTGATCATCAAAGAGCTGTTGTGCCCACTTCGGTAGTGGCTTACGTTGTGCAACTACAACTGGTTGGCTTTTTATTGAGGAAATTTCTACATCAGATGTTTCCTCCTCCTCAACTTTAACCTGTCTTTTGATAGGCACAAGGTGAGATATTTCTCCATTTGATGAGATAGTAGATTTACCTTTATCTTCTACTAAGTGTGGTCGTTCATCAAACACCACATCTTGGCTGACAAAAATCTTCCTTGCCTCAGGATCCCACAACCTGTATGCTTTAGACTCTTCACTATATCCTAGGAAGACACACTTTTTGCTTTTTGAATCCAACTTTGATCTTGTTGAATCAGGAATATGTGCATAACAGAAACAACCAAAAATTCTGAAATGCAAAACTGAAGGCTTTTTACCAGAATATGCTTCTTGAGGAGTCATCCCCTTCAGAGCTTTTGTGTAGCTTCGATTGAGGATGTAGACTGCTGTATTGACTGCTTCTGCCCAGAATGAATCAGGCATGTCTTGAGCCTTTAACATACAACGAGCCATTTCAACTACTGTCTTGTTCCTGCGCTCAACAACGCCATTTTGTTGAGGTGTATGAGCTGTGGTAAGTTGCCTTTTCACACCATGCTCCTTATAGTAATTGTTGAATTCTGTTGACAAGAATTCACCTCCTCTATCTGTTCTAAATTTCTTCAGTTTCCTTCCTGATTCATTTTCTACATACTTATGCCACGCTTTAAATTTTTCAAAAGCATCAGCCTTCTCTCGAATGAAATAAACCCACATCTTTCTACTATAATCGTCGACTAATAGCAAGAAGTAGAAAGATCCTCCTAAAGTAGGTGTAGACATTTTACCGCAGAGATCAGCATGTACCAACTCTAGAGGAGCTTGAGATTGATTGCTGGTCTCTCTTGGAAATGCCTTTCATTGTTGCTTGCCCATCATACAAGCTTCACAAGGTTCCTGCAACTCTGAAAATGCAGGTAAATGAGCTACCATCCCTGTTCGTTGCATCTCCTTCAAAACTGCAAATCCGAGATGCCCAAATCGTTGGTGCCATAACCTGCTTACATCTTTATCTTTTGTAGCAGTTAAAGCACTTAACTCATACAAGTTATCCCGTCGTATGCCTTTACCTACAACATTACCTGATGAATCCATGATTTCCACACCACTCTTATTGAAGTGAACTTCGAGTCCACGATCTGTTATTGCAGAAACTGACAACAAATTTCTTTTGAGTGTAGGTACATAGAGAACCTCGGATAACTTTTTCTCAACACCTGGAGAAGTGATAAAAGAGATGGTTCCTGTTCCTTCAGCTGGACACTTGGAGTCATTTCCCACCACTACATTGATGGATTCTTGCAGAGGCACTAGGGAACTATACCAATCCTTTTTACTAGTCATATGGCGAGAAGCTCCACTATCTAAAATCCATGGCTCATCAACACGAGCTTTGAGCAGATGAACATATACCTCTTCAATAGCTACCCAAAGTTCCAGCTCTGTGTTGTTTGCAGACTCTTTGTTCTTCCATGATGATTTTACAGTCCCATTCCATTCATCAGCTTGCTTCTTTCTGCAATCCTTGATGACATGGCCTTTCTTTTCACAATAGAAGCAACTTCCTGTGAACTTTTTCTTCTTTGGCTTCTTCTTTGATCCCTCTGAAGAGCCTTTACCTTTTGCATTTGCTAAGAATGCAGCATCAGTTGTACTTTGCCGATTCTTCAGCCGCATCTCTTCTTCTAAAAGCATCACACAAAACTCTTCAAATGTAAGAGGAGTTGGCCTTACCTGAGTGTTAAGGGCTGTTACTAATCCATCATACTTTGCTGAAAGAACACGTACAGATCTTCGAGCCAGCTCTTCTAGTGTTATAACAACACCAACTGTAGCCAATTGATCTTGAAGATGCTTTATCCGTTTGATAAAATCTTCAGCCTTTTCAGAATCAGAATGCTTTTCATTTGCCAACTGATTTTCTAAATTCTGTATCCTAGTGTGGTTCTTGGTCTCATATTGTCGAGCCAATATGCCCCAAGCCTCATGTGCTTTAGTAGTATGTTGAACTAAAGTAAGCACAAAATCACTTACACTAGTGACAATCGCACATAATGCGTCAACATTCCGCCTCTTCCAAGCTCGTAGAAGATCTGGATCTGGCTGAATCATCATTCTTGAATTTGCTGGATCTTCAACTGGTATAGGCTCTGGATCCAATCCCATCGGTCCCATGACAGTGTCAAGTAATTCATAGGAGTCCAAAATTGCAGAAATTTTGAACTTCCAGAGTGTATAGTTGGTTCCATCCATCTTCCCTTCAGTGAATGCAGGTGGATGAATTCGAATAGGTGCAACATTAACATTAGCTGAAGCACCAAGACTAGTGTTCGACGATGAAGCCATCATGTAATCACTCGAATAATCTACTAATATTCTAGCCTGCTAGTAGGCTAAAATAATGATACTTCTCAAGCTATTTGAACCTTACAGCTCTGATACCATGTAAGACAATAGTTACACAATATAACACAGAAGCAATAGCAGAGAAGATAACAGATATAGGAGAATCTCAACAATTTTCTACTAGCAGCAAGTACAAAGATGATGGCGTTGTCCACCCGTGCGCTCTCAAGGTAGAGCTTAAATGGTGATCCAGACAACTCTAGATAGGGAGATACAAGGTAGAGGTATGCTGGCTCAACTCCGTGTCTTAGGTAGTGCAGAAGTCATGTATAGGATCATGGGTGGCCTACCATGGACGGCTATACATGGGCGGTAGAGCGTGGGCAGCCACCGCCCGCATAATTGCCATACACGGCTTAGACTGGTTGAACCGACCTAACAAATATAAATGATTTCTAACTCCGACAGGGAATATTCCATGGAATATTCCCTTTACTGTCGCGCCGGGGGCGCTGCCCCCCAACCCCCACCAGGGGGCCCACTGGCCCCCTGGGACCCTCCAGCCAGGGGGCCCACTGGCCCCCTGGGACCCTCCAGCCAGGGGGCCCGCTGGCCCCCTTGGACCCCCCAGCCGAGGCTGCTCACCGCTGCTCCGGACCCCACAATTGGGGACCCTGGTATCTCCCTTTCCTTATAATACCTTACATGGTCCAATATGACCTTCATCCAACATGCAAGTTGGGATTCCCATCAATTGGGTAATGCACGCTTGGCTTCTCCTCATAAAAGGGGCCTTACAAAATGTGCATACAATCATGAGGGGTAGACATTGATCATATACTAACAAGTATAGGGACCTTAGAGAGAACTCTAGATGGTGACTAGGCAAGGGCTATATGTAGGTTGGGAGGTGAGTCCCAGGCATGTCATTATCCATTTCTCACAACATAAACATACATGCTTGCATACATATACACACACACACTCACATATATACACACACTCACACCTATACACACACACACACTCACATACATATACACACACTCACATATATAGATACACGCTCACACTTATACACACACACTCACATTCATGTTAGCAAACATATACATGTTTTAGGTTTAGGTCTTTAGGAGTATGCTTTTAGGTTTTTTACATACATACACTAAAATTAAATATATAAAAAATAAGTTTTTAGGACTTGAAGGTTTTTTACACACACACACACATATATATATATATATATCAAATATACAAAAAATAGGGTTTTAGGGTTTTTTAATTAAATTAAATATATATAAGAAAAAAACTAGAATATATAAATAAATATATTAAAAAATTAGGATTTTAGTATAGATAAATAAATATGAAAAGAGCTAGTGTTTTAAATATATAAATTAAATATATAAAAATAGGATTTTAGGATTTGTTTATTGAATTAGATATATATAATTAAATATATAAAAAATAGAGTTTTAGGCTTAATATTAACATATATAATCATATACTTATAAAAATGAGGAAAAATTAGGCTGTTTACACATGCATACGCACATATGCACATAGGATTAGGGTTTACGTCTTTAGGATAAGGGTTTTTAGGCTGTTTACACATGCATACATACATATACACACATAATACATATACACATACACATACACATACACATACACATATATATACACATGCATACATACATATACATGTTTTAAGTCTAGGTCGTTAGGATTAGGGTTTTCGGGTTTTTAAACATGCATACATATATATACACATATGCACATATAATACATATACACATGCATACACACATATACATGTTTTAGGTCTAGGTCTTTAGGATTAGGCTTTTAAGGTTTTTACATATATATAATCAAATATATAAAAAATAGAGTTTTAGGGTTTTTTAATTAAATTAAATATATATAAGAAAATTACTAAGAAAAAAAATTATGTTTTCAGTATAGATAAATAAATAAAAAATAGCTAGGGTTTTAAATATATAAATTAAATACATATAATCAAATATATAAAAATAGAATTTTAGGGTTTTTATTGAATTAAATATATATAACTAAATATACAAAAAATAGAGTTTTATAGTTTTTTAATTAAAATTAAATATATATAAGAAAAAATTATGATTTTGGTATAGATAAATAAATATAAAAAGACTTAGTGTTTTAAATATATATAATTAAATATATAAAAATAGAATTTTAGGGTTTTTTATTGAATTAAATATATAAAAAATAGTTTTTTAGGTTTAATATTAACATATATAATAGTATATTTAATTAGGAAAAATTAGGCTCTTTACACATGCATACACACATATACACATATACACATATACACATAGGATTAGGGTTTAGGTCTTTAGAACTAGGGCTTTTTGGTTGTTTACACATGCATACATACATATACACACATAATACATATACACATGCATACAAAAATATACATGTTTTAGGTTTGGGTCATTAGGATTAGGGTTTTAGGGCTTTTAACACATGCATACATATATATATACACATATACACATAGTATTAGGGTTTTAGGCTATTTACACATGCATACATACATATACAGATATACACATATAATACATATACACATACACATGTATATGCACATGCATACACACATATACATGTTTTAGGTCTAGGTCTTTAGGATTAGGCTTTTAGCTTTTTTACATATGTATAATCAAATATATAGAAAATAGAGAAATTAAATACATATAATAAAAAAATAAGAAAAGAAATAAGAAAAAAACTTATGATTTTATTGAAGATAAATAAATATGAAAAGAGCTAGTGTGTTAATAATATAAATTAAATATATACAATTAAATATATAAAAAAGGCTATCTCTACTTCTTCCATCCTTGAGAATTTTGCATTTCACATAAGCTTGTGTAACTGCCGCCACTATCTTGGATCAATCATTGCTGAATATTATATAGAAGTTGGCAAAACCTAAAAATCATTGTACATCACAAACATGTGAAATTGTTTGCCAATCAAGGATGGGCTAGTTCTTCCTAGGGTCCACGTAGATTCCTTTCTTTGAGACAACGTATCCTATTAATTCCACTTCTTTCCAATGGAAATAGTCTTTCTCTAATTTCTCATACAATCATTTTTCTCTTAATCTCTTAGCAACCATTTTTACCATTATGTTCATGCTCCTCTAGACCCTTCAAAAATATCGATATATCATTTAGGTACACGACTACAAAATCATGTAAATATTCTTGAAAGGTATCAGTCATTGTGTATTGGAAAATCATTAGAGAAATTTTTAATTATGAGATCGAATGGCTTCACTACATATGCAAAATGCCCATATGTTGTATGAAACATCATCTTCCATTGGTCTCTTATTTGATTTTGACAAGGTTTTAAGCCCCTCCAAAGTCAATCTTTGTGAAGTTTTTTGCCTTTCCAAGTCGTTCCAATAGCTCTAATATAAGTGGTAGAGGATATTTGTTTTTAATAGTGATTTTATTTAGTGAGGATGCTTTGGAATTAAATAAGGCCTTGAGGGAAAGGTTCTTCTTGCAAATGATCAACTTTAAGGGCAAGGCAAGTTTCTATGGGTGCTCTTAGAATTATCAAATCCTTTCTTGTATCATGGTTTAGCTGTAAGATATCCTTTAGAACTCCACTTTCTTGCTTCCTTTTTTTGCAAGCGTGACTAAAATTCTAGAGTTTTTCCTCTTATTTGTGCAATTTAATACAATAACCCAGGGTTTCCACAAGAGAGGCATACTTTGTTATCGCCTTTGCTCTCTTATGGGCTTAGAGGTTGGAACCTTGTTACATTTGTAAGAGGTCCTTCACATCATCTCTTGAACCCCATAAAAATTTTCTTATGAAATAATGTTCATGCCACTTGAGATCACATTTTGATTATCTTAATTTTAATGCATAGGTAGAGGCAGGTTGGTTACCTTGACGTGGCTTCTAAAGTTTTGTTTCTTCCACTGGACTAGCATATGTATCTCCAAAGGTGGTGGTAAAATCTCAATGAAAACACTCATATTCATGAAGAACTACCATGTTCTTTTCCAAGCTTTGGGAAAAACATGATAATGCTTGACCACAGAGAAGAGCTCTGATAAAACTAGCCTTAGATGTATCATATGGATATCTATCAGGCTACATGCTAATCTATAATTTCACTTGTAAGAATCATGAAAACTTTTTGAGATCACAACCAAACTTTTTTTGCATGCAAATCCTAGGTTCCTTCATAAAAGATGGAGTATGACGTTGATGCCCTTGATTACTTTGTTTTTTTTATTGAAGATTTCCAATTTGTTCTTGTATCTCATTGTTGGCCAGCAATCAAGATTTGGTAGAGAAAAGAGCCTGAGAGGATAAGAACAAAGAGAAGAGCAGTTTCCAAGGCCCATAGAACATCCTAGGATCTTGAGGCCTACATAGTTGGTTAAGTCCATGAAGAATTGCTTTGATGGCATAGGAGACCCACATGATCACATAACAGAGTTTATGCAAGTTTTGAGAGCTGAACAAGTTGAAGACTTGCTCACTCAATACAATGCTTTTGGCCTAAATCTCAAGAACATTGCCTTGAATTGGTTTCAACCACTTCACCAAAGGCAATTCAAAAACATTGACCAACTATTGGAAGCCTTCATCACTAAATTTTCTAACAGTTGCATTAGGCACAACACCTCATCTCTGATACATAGCTTCAAACAAGCACCTCAAGAAGTAGTTTGGCTTGTAGGAATGGTTTAGACAATACTTAGAGAGATGCTCTATTCTAGAGTTACCCACTCCAACCAAACAAGTGGCTTTATTCCTAGATGGTTCATTAAGTACCAAATTGAGATCATATGTGTAGTTGAAGGAACCTAGATCCATAGAACAGTGTGTATGCATGTGTATAGACATTGAGGATAATCTGGGTGATGAATTAGAGCTTTCAAAAATGTATAAAGATTCAGATAGCTCTACTAGCCTCACCTCCAAACCATCTATATCTATTGAGGAACTTGCTGAGAAGGTAGCTCAGAAGTTAGGTGTCTCTAGCAAGCAGATGCCTAGATTTGTCTAACTAAAACCATGATATACCTATGGAGGAGACCATATGGCTAATGTGTGCCTAATCATGGCTCAACCCCAAGTGAACCCTAAAAGCCAATACTTCACAATATAAAGGAGGTATACTAACCACACTGCACAAGATTACCCATATAACAAGCAAGTGGTTAGACAACACTACCCTCAACTGTATCAACAACAAGGAAGAAATCCAAACCAATATCCCCCACAACAATGCTTTAGGCCTCAATAACCCTACCAGACACCTTATCAAGCTCAACAAAGGCCTAAACCAGTGTTAATTCAACAACCTCCACCTCCAGGCAATGTGATCCCAATGAAGTATGCAATTGCTGAAGAAAATTTGAATAGGGCCTTAGTGCCAACATCACCATTGATTTCAGAAAGTGACTCGAATGATCACAGTTTTGACTTGACTCATATCGATAGTCCATCGACTTACTATATAGAGTTACTATAGTATACCGAGACTTACCCTTATGAAAAGCCTAGTGAAGCTAGTTAGGAGCCAAGATACTCTAATGTCATGTATGCAAATCCTAAATCTAGGCCCCAACCTAGACAGATAAGACCCCCAACACCCAGAGGACCATGTTACAGAGGCTAGGGAGGTCCCTTCATTGATGATTGCCCTATATGTGCACCTATGTAGCCCCAATTAGTGACAATTCAAGGTTTTTGTCCAGATTGTGGGAAGGAGCAACTTTTACAAGATAACCCTAAGAACCCAAACAATGTGCCAAAGATCACCCCTATTAACATCATTGGGTTAGTAATAGATTCTAATGGAAGTGTGACTTCTACTACCCCAGTGCAAGTAGTCATTAGAGCTCATGCATTACAACAAAACTAAGGCTTAGGTAAGGAAAAGAGTTATGAGGTTAGTGGGTCTAAGAGTCTAACTAAAATCACATCTCACATGCACTCACAAAATCCACCATCCCCATCCATCCCAAACCTTCCCATTAATTCACCACCACCTAGAGTAGGATCAGTCTTAGCAGATCCTACTCCCGAGGACTTAGACATGATGCTTTGCAAAGATGGTAGAATTAGCTCAAACCATGTTTGAGGCCAGTCATTTGTTCAATTGCATAACTTCAACCAAAACACAGTTACAATTTGAGAGATTATTAGAGAGATTGAAAAAGATGATGGCTAAGTCAGGAAAGCAATCTACATCATAAGTGAGTAACATTAGAAGTGAAAGGATAAACCTTCCTCCCAAGGATGCTTACGTTCCCAATTCCACATAGTTGCGAATCTCTACTTCTGTAAATCAATACTCACAAGAATTCCTAAGAGAGATTAGGAGGACAAATGGGCTAAAGAAAGTGTAAATCCTGCTCCCATTGAAATTGTGCATGATCTACATGATCAATTCCCACAAGATATTCCTTCTATCTGTGGAGAACAAGAGGATACCGAGTCTAGTGAATTATTAGACTTTGCTTCTAGTTCCTTACAAGAATCACCTCATTTCACATGTCCATGGGAAGCAAAGTCTACCTATATGAGAGCACTCATATTCATGGTAAGAAACAAAGACTCGGGCATACCTAGGAATATAGAGGTAGTAAAGAACACTGGTTGAGGATTATTTCCTAATCCTCTCTCTCAGGGTGTGGTTCAACCATCTCTTGCCTATCATTTCTTGAGTCTAACACTTTCTTCCCCTTTGAGAGATAATTTTCCTCAATCATCAATCCTTGATCTCCCCTTGAATTGATGTCATCACCCTTACACACTCTCTTGAGCCTTCTTGTTCTCAACCTTGGTCTCTTGAACCCTTGCTCTCAACCTTGGTCTCTTGAACCCTGCCTTTTCGCTTCTTGACCATTTGCCTATGAACTTGCCTTCTTCACAACCTTGCTGTCTCAAACCCTTGTTCTCAACCTTAGTATCTGATACCAAATGTGAGAATCTTCTCACAAAGAGACTTGAAACTTGGCGTGTACGCTACTCTCCTCCCACCCTATTTATCCTCTTACTCCAAGATTAGAAAGCTCCTAGAGTGATCTACTATGACATGTGGTCATCATGCACACTCACTCTACTTTCTAAGGTGCAACCTTAGGATAACCCTTGAGCTAGGAACCATAGAAACACATGCTCTTGTTCCAACACACACTGATATATGATCTGGCTTGGATCTATGTCTAACATTCTCTTCCCCTTCTAAAGATCATTGTCCTCAATGATCCAAGAGGAGTTTAAGAGTGAAAACCCTTTCAAGATACCAAATACTTTGGAGCCAAATAGTTTTGCGTGCAATTCTTCTACATAACATCTCTTTTGGAATATCTGATGTCACCTTTGTCTCATGATGGGAAATTATAAGAAGTCTAACTTTGGTGTCTTGAGCCCTTATTCTCAACATCACTATCTTGAACCTAGTTCTCACCCATGCTAGGAATCTTGGATTATCAATGTATTGCTTCCACTGGAAAGATCGTTTCAAAATCTTTCCCAATGTACCTCAAACATCTAAATCTGACCTAAGATTGGGAGATACACTCTAATCTTTGTTGGACTCATCTTTGAAAGCAATGCATGTGCCTTCCATCTACCTTGCCCAAGCCTACTTCCTAGGCTCTGATACAGATTCTTGGAATTGAATTCATGATCTATGGGCTAGGAGTATGATGGGCTAACCACTTACCCCAAAAGCCATGGTTAAGGATTATTTCCTAATCCTCCCTCTTAGGGTGTGGTTCAACCATCTCCTACCTATGAGATCATTGTCCTCAATGATCAATCCTTGATCTCCCCTTTAATTGACGTCCTCACCCTTTCACACTCTCTTGAACCTTCTTGTTCTCAACCTTGCTCTCTTGAACCCTTTCTCTCAACCTTGGTCTCTTGAACCTTTCCTTTCCGCTTCTTGGCCATTGCCTATGAACTTTCCTTCTTCGCAACCTTGGTGTCTCAAGCTCTTGTTCTCAACCTCAGTATCTAATACCAAATGTGAGACTCTTCTTACAAAGAGACTTGAAAATTGGCGTGTGTGCTACTCTCCTTCCATCCTATTTATCCTCTTGCTCCAATATTAGAAAGCTCCTAAAGTGCTTTAGTGTGACATGTGGCCATCATGCACACTCACTCTACTTTCTAAGGTACAACATTAGGATAACCCTTGTGCTAGGAACCTTAACAACGCATGCTCTTGTTCCAAGACACATTGATATATGATCTGGCTTGGATCTATGTCTAACATTCTTTCCCCCTTCTAAAGATCATTGTCCTGAATGATGCAAGAAGAGACTAAGAGTGGAAACCCTTCCAAGATACTAAATACTCTGGAGCCCTTATTCTCAACCTCATTATTTAAACATAATTTGCACCCATGCTAGGTATCTTCAATCTAGTGCTTCCATTAGAAAGATCATTCCAAGATCTTTCCAACTATACCTTAGATGTCTAAATCCAACCTATGGATTGGGAGATACACTCTAATCTTTGTTTGGCTTATCTTTGAAAGCAATGCACATGCCTTCCATCCACCCAAACCAAGCCTACTTCCTAGGCTGTGATACCAGTTGTGGGAATTGAACTCATGACCTACAAGTTAGGAGTATGATGGGATAACAACTTAGCCCAAAAGCCATGGTTGAGGATTATTTCCTAATCCTCCCTCTTAGGGTGTGGTTCAACCATCTCTTGCCTATCATTTCCTGAGTCTAACACTTTCTTCCCCTTCTAGAGATCATTGTCCTCAATGATCAATTCTTGATATCCCAATGAATCGATGTCCTCACCCTTGCACACTTTCTTGAACCTTCTTGTTCTCAACCTTGGTCTCTTGAACCCTTGCTCTCAACCTTGGTCTCTTGAACCTTGACTTTCCACTTCTTGGCCACTTGCCTTCCTCATAACCTTGGTGTCTTTGAAAAAGTCTTGTAGCCCAAAGAAAAGATGCTTATACACAATTATATTTTGCTCACATTTCTTGTACTCTCTCAACTTTTCTTATTCTAAGTCCACAATTGCACTTGAATACATTCCCCTTTCGGATCACCCATGGGATCGCCAAATGTTTGAAGCTCGAAGTGGTGTAGAAGTGGTCACAAATGTATTCTCTTAGCCTATTTGGCAAATCTTTTTATGGTCAAGCTAATCCAATGGCCCTTATTTTTCCACTTTTATGGTCCTATTTATATATGAGGCACCAGTCTAGCATGTTCACTATGTGACCCTCTCTCTCCCTTTACTTACTCTCTTTCTTCTCTTGCCCTTAGTCTCCCTTCTTCTCTCTCTCTCTCTCTCTCTCTCTCTCTCTCTCTCTCTCTATATATATATATATATATATATATATATATATATATATATATATATATATATATATATATATATATATATATATATATATATATATATATATATATATATATATATTATGTTTTCCTCCCTTGCCCCTCTTTCCCCTTTCACACTCCTTTACTAAATTTCCTCTTTCTTACCCTTCTTTTCTTTAGTTCCACTCTCTTTTTCCTCTCAGACACTAACATCAACCCATAACACTTAGTGCCATTCTCATTTTTTAGATACACTAGCACTTACAGCTGCACACACTGACTCACACATTTACACACCAACATAACCACACCCTCTCATTCATTCTTCTCTTTTCACTCACACATTGCAACTTTGAAACCTCTCACACTCTAGTCCTATGCCGCTTCACACTCTGTGCTCTCCCTCTCAAACACTCTCACTCAAACACACACCGAGTCACACACACACACACACACACACACACAATCACTCATACACACTCAGCCACAACCTCACACACATATTCATTCCATTGCACAAGTTGCAGTGTCACACACATACACAAAAACATGCAAACATATAGAAGAAAACATATCATAACAATCATGTGCACCTTTGCATGCATTGGAATATGCACAAGCATTCAATCTGAAACACAATCACATAACCTAAATTCTTTGGTCGCCCCACTGTCAAAGTACCAAACATCTGAGTCTACTGCAGACATGCACTGATCATGAGAAGGTGGGTCAAAACTGCAGACAGTAGTAAACGCCCATTCTTCTTCCTGCACAAGATTTGTTGACTCTGTTTTTGGTGTAGAGGCCTCTACAACAACCATTCCAGCCTCTTTCTTCTTTGCCTCTTTAGCAGCCAGTGTTGGACAGTTGTTTATAATATGTTCATTTCCTTTACAGTACTTGCAGAACAATTTCTGCTTTTCTGATTTCTTCTCATCTTTATCCTGGTTCTTCGATTGTGCAGCATTTGCAGATTTCTAATTACTAGTAGAAGAGCTCCATTTTCCTTTGCCCTTCTGACTAGCCAGGAAAGCTTGATTTGCAACATGCATAATGGACCTGTTCTGCCTGGACTGATCTTCCTGCAATAGAACAGAGACTAATTCCTCAAATGACAAGGCATTCGGATTGCCTTTCATCATCAACCGAAGAGTAGAGGCAAAACTCCGATATGAATCAGGAAGACCATTCAGAACGCTTTGCACAAGTGAGCTATCTGGTATAACCTCATCAGCAGAAATCAATTGTTCCTTCAGGTCTTTGATCTTTGTAAGAAAACTATCCATAGAATCACCTTCATTCATGTGATCACTCTCCAACTGTTTTCGGAGGTAAGCAACACGAGCCTCATTCCTAGCCTGGTACAAAGTGGTAAGTGTATCCCAAGCATCCTTTGTTGTTCTGCAAGAGTGAATGTGAGAAATAATGGCACGTTTGACAGACAAAGCTATCAATGCATGTGCCTGGGCATCTCTGCCATCCCAACGAATCTGCTCTGCAGTAGGTGCAACAGAAACAACAGCACGAACAGGAATCTATGGAATATCATCTTCGACACCATCTTCATCAGCTCCAGCACCTCCAGCACCTGTATTTGTAGTACTTGTAGTTGCAGGTGTAACAGGACGTCTCTCAACACGCTGCACAATGTTCCACAGTCCTTTTGCAACCAGTACATGTCGCATCATATAAGCCCATAATGGATAGTTGGTACCATCCAACTTATCCTCAACAACCAACATACGAAATACATCACTGCTTTCAGCTATGGCCGGTGACTAAAATACCTTGATACAAAAAATTGATTGTATCTCAAAAAGTTGAACGGAACTGCCCAGACGAGTTCTGCTAGACCTGTAGCAGACTTTGAGACGCTTAAACTGGCGAACAGAAACTGGTATATACCTTTGGCACAAAAGGACGAAATAGCCTGCACAAGCGCTGCGATAGTGCATTCGAAGGCCGAAACGAGCTCACCAAATTTCGTGCGAATCTGAGACTACAAACGGAGGAGTGTCGACGACGCCCTAGAAGAAGCGACGACCTGCTCTGATACCAATTGTTGGAGATAGACGTCTGCGGAAGCACGCGAACAACACAAGGAAGAAGAAGAAGCTTGGAGCACAAACACACAATACTGAATGTATTACTAGAGAATGTACAAAGATTAGTAGCCCATTAGGGCAATAGGCGTATATACAAGCCGGGGGAAAAAAACCTCCTAAAGAGGGAAAAAAGTGCCCCGGCGGTCCTAGAGTGTTCACACACGTCACTACCTAAATATATCAACATCTCTCTCTCTCTCTCTCTCTCTCTCTCTCTCTCTCTCTCTCTCTCTCTCTCTCTTTACTCTCTCTCCCTCTCAATTTCTCTCTAGATCTCTTTCTTTCTCTCTTTCATCTCTCTTTCTGTCTCTCTCACTCTCTATCGATAGAGATTAAAGCAATCACTTACATTGATGTGATCTTTTGGATCGTTGTCATCGAAGCCTAATGAACATCATCTTTCATCAAATTCCAAAGAATCGACGCCAAAAAACTCCTGTGAAACCAAAGAGAAGAGAAATTAGAAAACAAAACATGGAGAAAGAGAAAGCGTGAAAGAGTACATGCATCACTTACCAAGATACAAGATCTAGAGGGGGAGAGAGAGTGTGTGTGTGTGCACAAGACAATACAAGTCACAATTCAGTTTGCACATGCAATTTCGATAGAAGCACTACCTAGTTCAAAACACACGCAAAATGTCGCGTTTTTGCTCTCGCTTCTCGGTATGTTTTAAACATGGTGCCGATATAGGTGTCGGTATGCATGCTCTCTCTCTCTCCTTCATCTCTCTCTCTCTTTCATCTCTCTCTCTTCCTCTCTCTCTTTAATCTCTCTCTCTCTCTCTCTTTCATCTCTCTCTCTTTCTCTCTCTCTCTTTAATCTCTCCCTCTCTCAATTTCTCTCTAGATCTCTTTCTTTCTCTCTTCCATCTCTCTTTCTCTCTCTCACTCACTCTCTATCAATAGAGAACAAAACAATCACTTACATGGATGTAATCTTTTGGATCGTTGTCATCAAAGCCTAATGAACATCATCTTTCATCAAATTCCAAAGAATCGACACCAAAAAACTCTTGTGAAACCAAAGAGAAGAGAAATTAGACAACAAAAACATGGAGAAAGAGAAAGCATGAAAGAGTACATGCATCACTTACCAAGATGCGAGATCTAGAGGGAGAGAGAGTGTGTGTGTGTGCACAAGACAATATAGGTCACAATTTAGTTCGCGCATGCAAGTTCATAGAAGCGCTACTCAGTTCAAAACAAATGCAAAATGTGGAGTTTTTGCTCTCGCTTCTCGATATGTTTTAAACATGGTGCTGATATAGGCGACGATATGCATGCTGGTAATTTCTTGGAAATTATCGATGCCCATATTAGCGCTTATAGCGACAATGGCAACGTATACCGATGGTCAATTTCAAACAATCATATCAATGGTCTATTGACCATCAATATGCCTAACATGATCCTTCCAAGCATTTCCACTAATCATACCGATGCCAGAAGTTGAAGTATTCCGTTGGTGATGCACCAAAATGTGCTCTCCTTCTCGAGAGCTCCATGATGATATCCACGGAGTAGAAATCCAAGCTCCTAGGGCCACACACGGTACTCTACACAGAGGTTGTAGAATATGCAAAAAAAACACAGTACACAGGGAGCATGAAGACAGACTTCTTAGGTCTTACAAATGGGGTCGAACTTACAGCTTGTGACTGACCAGACCACTATATGTTTTATTAAAGAACATATATAAAGAAGTGTTCGGTGGCCGTTTGGCCTTTCACATGGACACTAACAATAACAGTCTCCCACTAAAGGCCACTATGGCCAGAGTAACTATGGGAGAAAAAATAAAGAATACCTGAGTGTAAGTATACAAACTATACCTCCCACCTGATGGGCATGTTACACAATATACAAGTGATTGTGTAAGATCATGAGTCAAGTAACCCCCATCAAGTGATGACAATGTCGAAAGCTATCCTATGGTAGAGATTTAGTCAAAGCATATGTAACATTATCTCGAGTATGAACCTTCTCAAGAATAATGTGCTTCGTGGCTAAGCAATCTCTAATGAAGTGATACCTCACTTCAATGTGCTTGGTCTTTGCATGATAGACCAGATTCTTAGCCAAAGCATTGGCACTCTAACTATCACTAAGAAAATGAGGTGCATGCTGAGGTAAACCCATATCACAAGAAGGATGAGAAAGTCATAATGCTTCCTTACATGCCTCATTTGTTGCAACATACTCTGCTTCTGTGGTGGAAACAACTAAACATTCTTGAAGACGAGATCTCCAAGAGATAGCACCTCCAGCAAAATGAAAAATGTACCCTGATGTAGATTTATGATTGTCTACACAACCAGCATAGTCAAAATCTGCGTAACCAATAATGGATGCTTTCCCTCTACCTAAGCATAGACACTTGTCCTTAGTGCCACTCAGATATCTTAAAATCAGCTTGACCGCTTCCCAATGTTTTTTGCTAGGATGAGACATATATCTACTCAGAATTCTCACTGCAAATGCAATTTTTGGCCTCGTAGCTACCATAGCGTTGAGACTACCAGGAATTTTGGTCATGAATTCCTTTTCCTCATCTGATTTGGGGCAATCATCCTTGCTCGATTTCACATATGTGGGTAAAGGTGTACTGAATGCCTTTCCACCCTGCATATTGAACCTGTGAAGAACTTTGGATATGTACTCACTTTGAGCCAAGTATATGCATCTTTTACTCCTATCAAGAGTAATGTGCATGCCAAGAATAGGTTTGGCATCCCCCAAATCCTTTATATCTATTAGACCGTTGGCTCCCCCATGATTCCCCTCATTTTGCCTTTTCTCTTCAGCCTGCACAGTTCTCGAGAGGACGCGACATGCACACGGAGTTCGATGTCTGTTGTTGCCCAACCACACATGTATATCTCTTGACTCTCTCTCTTTCCATAACTAAGAGTGACCCCTTGGCTCTACACATGGGTGCCACATGGCACTCATGTGTGAGCCCTTTTCAATAACTTTAAAAGGTGGTTCAAACCTTCTTCAAGATTACTCAATATAACATTTCCTTCCCCTTAACTCCATTTTTGTCCTCAAAAATGGTACTGGAAGGTCTAAAGAAAGAGATAATCAAGGGAATAGTGCTCCCACTAAATCCCCATGTATAGAAATACATGGTCATGTCTCCGTGTTGTTTCCCCATATCCTTCCCCTTAAGAAGACTCTTGGGAAGGTAATCTAAAGTTGGGAAACCGTCTCTGAAGGGTGCTAACCTGCTCCCATGTGGCACTATCTTCTGAACTATCTTTCCACTTCACTAGACACTCTTTATACAAGTGAATTCTTGTCCGTTTCTCTCGAGTGCGTAGTATGCTCTTGGGCTCATGTGGAATAGATTGAACAGAAATAGGTTCTACTACCTCACTATCTAGAATGAGGTTGTCAGATTCACCCAGCCTTTTCTTAAGCCGGCTAACATGGAAAACTGGATAGATTTGACTATTCTCTCAAAGTTGGAGCTGGTAAGCCATCTTTCCTATTCTCTTAACTCCTACCTTAAAGTTGATATCTCTCCTTTGAGGGTCAGCATAGGCTCTAGCTCTATCTTGATCTTTCCTAATGTTGTCCTTAGCAAGTCTAAGCATATCGTTCATATCTTCCAAGAAGTCCTTTGAAGCTTGAACTTTCTCATTCTGCAAACGTACTACATAAGGAGCTCTTGGCTAAAACCCATACATAAGCATAAATGGACTATGCCCAGTGGAAGAGTGCTTGGCACTATTATATGCAAACTCTACTATAGGTAAGTACTCTTCCCAATTAGTTTGCCTTTCATTCACATATGCTCGAAGCATATCCTCTAGGATTTGGTTAACCCTTTCTGTTTGCCCATCCGACTGTGGATGCTCGGCCATACTCATGCTAAGTTTCGTGTCCAACCTTTTGAAGACTGCTCTCCAAAAGTGGCTAGTAAACTTCTTATCCTGATCAGAAACTATGTCTAAAGGAAGACCGTATAATCGGTATAGGTTCTCCACAAAGAGTTTAGGCAACTCTGGTGTCTTCACTGTAGTACGTGTTGGAATAAACCTGGCCATTTTGGTTAACCTACCCACAATTACCCAGACTGAGTCGTGCCCTCTCTGTGTTTTAGGTAATCCGACTATAAAGTCCATGGAGATACTCTCCCACTTCCCATTAGGAATATCCAATGGGTGGAGTAGTCCTCCAATCCTCAACCTCTTAGCTTTGTTGACCTGGCATTTAGTGCACTTAAGCACATACTCTAGGACATCCTTATGAAGTCCACGCCAATAAAACTGCCTCTTAACAAGATCATAAGTCTTGTTAACTCCTGGGTGTCCCGCACTAGGTGTGTCATGACACTCATATGCCGTCTCATCTCAAGATCTCTAGGGACGCACAAATTTCCTTTATATAACAGATATCCATCATGGACACTGTAATTCTTCCACTTGAATCCTTCTTGAGTACCCGTCGATACTCCATCCTCACTGGAAACCCGTATATCACAATCCCCATTCTCTATGGCTTCCCAAATCTCGGAATATGCAGGATCAAGCCTATATTTCCCTCTAAGGGACTCAAGTAGCTCACTAGTGATCTGAGTAAACTCATAGGCATGCGACTAAGTGAATCATCCACTACATTAAACTTTCCCTTCCTATACCTAAGCTCATAATCAAACTCGTGAAGGGTCTCTGCCCATCGAGCCTTACGACCTTAAAGGTCTGTTTGATTAGAGAGCCACTTAATGCTCTCTTGATCAAACACTATCGTAACTTTGGCACCATATAAATAATGACGCCACTTCTTCAAAGCATGGACAATTGCATACAACTCCTTCTCATAGACGGAGTAATTCTTCTGAGCCGGTTCTAATTTCTTACTCTCAAAAGCTACTGGTCGTCCATCCTGTACTAAAACCACTCCTATGGCAAAGTCACTCGCATCAGTCTCAACCACAAATGGTTTGTTGGGATCTGCTATATGTAAAAGTGGAGTTGTAGCAACTGCTACTTTCAATTTCTCCATACTTTGCTTTTGTTCGTCTTCCCAATGAAAGGCTTTCCCTTTCCCTTTAAGTTGTTCCGTCATCGAGACAACAATCTTGGCATAGTTCTTAATGAATCTTTGATAGAAACCTGATAAACCTAGGAAGATTTGCAGCTCTTCTAGGTTCCTTGGATGTGGCCATTCCATAATAGCCCTTACTTTTTCATGATCCATCTCGATTCCATCCTGTGAGACTATATGCCCAAGATATCTAACCTCTATCTTGAAAAATTCACACTTTGACTCCTTAGCAAAGAGTGAATTTTCCCTTAGCACTTGAAATACTTTCCTCAAGTGTTCCAAGTGCTCCTCTTCTGATGCACTACAGATCAGAATGTCATCCAAAAAGTCTACTACAAAGTGTCCTAGATAAGGTTGTAAAACACTATTCATGAGCTTCATGAAAGTGGCAGGAGCATTGGTGAGACCAAAAGGCATCACCAAAAACTCATAGTGCCCATATCTAGTCCTAAATGTAGTCTTAGGGACATCCTTTGCCCTAATCCTGATCTGATGATATCCTGATCTAAGGTCAAGCTTGGTAAAGTACCTAGCTTGATGTAACTGATCAAATAGATCTTCCAATCTAGGCATTGGAAACCTATTTTTGATAGTTACCTTATTAAGTGCTCTATATTCTATACATGATCTCATAGAGCCATCTTTCTTTTTTACTAGGAGCATTGGCAATGCCCAAGGTGAGTTACTAGGTTTAATGAAGCCCTTATCTAAATAATCCTGCAATTGCCTCTCAACCTCCTCATGTTGAGAAACACTAAGCCTATAAGGTGGCCTGTAAATAGGGTTAGTGTTAGTAACAACCTCAATGGCATGCTCAATGTCCCCTCTCTCAGGTGGTAGCCCTCTAGGTAAGTCAGTGGGAAAAACATCTCTATACTCAAACATAAGATCCTTAAAACTTTTAACCACACACTCTTGCAAAAAAGAATAGTAGAAAGTCCTATCCATATTTACATTCCTAGCATGAAAATATACATCAGAGGAGCTGTCTGTAGAATGCTCCATATCATGACTATACAATAAAAACATGTCTTGTACATGCTGGGAATAACAAAGACTATACAACTCTAGTGATGAAATGAGAGGTGCACTAGGTACATCTCTCTCTCCCTGAATACAAACTTTACTTCCATTCTTTTCAAATTCAAGTGTGTTGTTTTGATAGCTGCATTTAAGTGTCTCCCAAACCCCATAGCCACTCTCTTCCTAAGACTAGATCTGTCCTCTCCATATTCATAATTTGGAAGTCCATATAATTTGTATAGTCCTGCATTTTGACTTCCAAATTGGATACCATAGTATCGCATATTCTCTTATCTTGCCCTTGCATCATAGATACGATGTATTTATGTGCACTAGGCTGTTGGGGAATCTTTAATTTCTTGACCAAAGCATAGTTTATAAAATTATGAGTGACAGAGCCATCTATCATGACCCACACCCTGGTCCCGTATACACTACCATGCAGTATAACTAGGTCATGTGGTCCAATATGTGGTGACCACAATGACTGAGTCAAACAACAAGTATGCTCTATATCCTTGTGCATCACCACCACTCCCTTGCAGCTAGAGCTGCCATGAATAGGAAGGGTCTGCACTAGGTGGACCGCCTTTTTTCCCTTTTCAAGGGCCGTACTAGACTCTGGTCCATTCTTCTTTTCTTCCCCTTTCTTGAGTGGACAGTTCCACTGTGAATGGCTAGGAGGCAAACACCTAAAGCACAGGTTCTCTCTTTTGGCCCTTTCAAACTGATCTGTGGATAACCTAGGCCCTTGTGATCTTTGTTTTTTAATAAAAACTTTGTTTTTCCCAAAAGGTAACTTCTTCTTGAATTTAGTCGTACTAAGAGGCTTGAGGGGTTGTTTTGTCTCCATAGGAGTATATTGAGGATGGTTATGGTCCTCATAGATCTGTGCATACTTGATCGCCTCCTCAAACGTCTTAGGTGCATTCCTTCTTACTTCCCTCTTTATGGCTTTATCTACCCTAACAAACCCTCTGGTCTTCTGGAAATCATCTAAGCCCTTAAGTTTCAAAATGATCTCTCTATAGTGGGATAGGTAGACCGTAAGAGGCCTACCTCTCTGTGTAATCATTTCCCACTCATCCCAATTCCTCTCCTCCTTGTTCTCAGGAACATTAAGCTCTTTTAGAAAAAGACTCTCAAACTGAATCCAGTCAGTAGGGATAGAGTTTGCCTCCTTAAGACTCATCCACCACTTGTAAGCATGCGGGCCGAGGGAGAGACTCGCCTCTAGCACACGGTACTTTGGTGGGGTGCCCTTCAATTGATGCAAATCATGCCACTTTTGTAAAAAAGTTTAGATTGCATCCTTGTTCCTGTCTTGGTCATCCCCCGTAAAGGTAGATGGCTTCAAGTCTTTCAGGAGGGGAGCTTCCCTAGAGCTCTCTCCTTTATGCTTACTAGGAAGAGAAGTATCTTTCCTAGTGAGCTCTAGAGGAATAGGAGGGGTTTCTCTTTCCTTCCTAGCTAGGAAAGAGGTGACACTAGTCTCAAGTGAGATCATTTGAGACTTAAGCTGTTGTATTATGAGAAATGTGATGCTACAAAGATCTCTCTCTAACTTAAGGGTTTTCTCTTTCAAGTCTATGAATTGGTCACAAGTGACAAACTCATCTAAAAGTTCCTCATATGTATACTCTTCCTGCTGAGGCTCTTTTTCTTCTAAGTTTTCTTCTACTCTTTGCCCTAATTCTACTTCTTCCATTCTAGAATCAGGATCCTCTAGTTGCTCTTTAGATGGAGAAGTGTGTTCAACTACTTGTTTCCCTTTAGGTTCCATGTTTTACTTCGCTTCCCCTGTTTGCTAACTAGAGAATATGAAAATGAATGGAAGTAAAGCTTAAATATGCAAGAAGAAGAGAAATATATCACAAGAGCACTTTCCTGTTACAAAATGGAGCTGCGAAAGCGAAATCCAAGTGATCCTTGAAGCTGTAGGTCACTGATTTTGAATCCTTTCCAGGCCCTAATAAAAATTGGAAATGTTTGGTTGGTCCAGGGAGGTTCTAAACACAAAAAACCATCTAAAACAACACCAAAACCACGTAGCAATAGCCCCAACTGGGCAAATGGAGTAAAACTGAGAAACTTCTGAGATTTGATAGTCCTCATCAGTCCAAGAAATATAGCTCAACACCTATACTTCAAAAATTTGAAGCTATCCCAAGTGAAAAAAGTGAATTTGTACACCGGATGATGAAAAACTAGGCCCGGGAGTGGCCGCCTAGTTCATGCTGAAGCGCTGCAGAGAGATTTTGGTGGGGTAAATCTTGTCCAAATCCAACATCGATGGTCTTTGAGCGAAGCTTAAGAAAGTGTAGCTTCGTAATGTGACCAAGATTTTAGAAATTGGATATCGTATGAACAAGCTATGGTGCGGAGAAGCCGGGTATGTCACATGTAGAAAGTGAAAAAGCTAATTTTCATGGAAGGGTGACTTTGAGAAGCTTAAAACTGAGGAACTGCAGCTTTAAAAAAAAAAACCCATGATCCATACCCCATAATACATGTATACATCCTCATTTGGCCAACATCTTGATCCATAGCATGAAATTTATCCTTCAAACTTCAAGAAAAAATCACAAATTTTCCTATCTTCAACTTTGTTTAGGATGACTTAGAAATAATTATGAACTGTCGTCAATGGAGCTACCTATCCCATATATGAAGTTTTCTCTTCAGCCTGCACAGTTCTCGAGAGGACGTGACATGCACATGGAGTTCGATGTCTGTTGCCGCCTAGCCACGCACGTATATCTCTTGACTCTCTCTCTTTCCATAAATAAGAGTGACCCCTTGGCTCTACACATGGGTGCCACATGGCACTCATGTGTGAGCCCTTTTCAATAACTTTAAAAGGTGGTTCACACCTTCTTCAGGATTACTCAAGATAACAATATCAAATGTCTGACTCAACTTCTTTTTTAGAATTGACAAGGCATAAGAGGACTTCCTAGCAATCAACATATCATCGACATAAAGTACCAAGCATATCAAGCTGCCATCTGAGCATCTCTTTGTGTAGAGACAATGATCCTCATTGCTTCAAGAATAGCCTAGATGAAAGAACTTGGAGAAGCTTGTAGAAGGTAAAAAAATGCATTTCGAAGCACAAAGTTTGGTCTAGCCAACCGGCACAAGACCAGCCCTTGAGCTTATGGAGACTCAAATAGACCTTATAAGCATGTGATAAGTGCAAAGAAACACACTATGTACTTTGGAGCATCAAGTAGAATGAGTTGATACAAAATAGATAGTTTTGCAGGTTGACTAGCTCAAAAAACTTACTATCTATGGAAGAGACAATGAATTTCAAATGCCCATAGCGACCAGGGTGATTACAATTAGAAAATATCCTTTTATGTGCATGATACACATAGGGTTGAATGTATAGAATGCACAAAAGTATAAGGAATAAGCAAAATATGCTATAGGAATGAATGATACATTCACCGGTGGTACTTCCTATTTTTCAGGAATACGTAGAGATTGACCCCGACACAAAAAAACTCAGATTTCTTCCAATCTACTGAAGCAAATGCTATGAAAATTTATAAGCATAAATGAGACACTAATATCTTTCCAATGAGCCATCTTTCATTCAACTTGGAGCTCTAGAGAGAGAGCAGCAGCCTCTGCAAGATTACTATTGGCGAAGAAGATCATGTAGAGAATTGAAGGATATATTGCTTCCATGTAATGTACAAGTGATTTCAAGTCTTTATATAGACTCTAGGAGTGTTCCACGACTTCTACAAGTGAAGTTTGAATTCAAATGAATGTGGGAATGGTTGTTGGAGGGAATCAATTCACTTTCCTACAATCTAGGAAAAGTGAAGATCTAGTTTGATCTACTTTTAGGTGATCATTTGATTGCTTGATTGAATGCAACTTCAACCACCAAAAATTCATGGGATTTGGGCTCTATCTTTATACCTTTATATTTGTAAATCTCAAGGCTTTTACAACAGTAAATGAACCATCAAAAATCTCTCAAAAAAATACAATAAATGAGCATAAGAAAAAGAACTCTCCAACGGATATTCTTTTGACGTGATAGCCTTTGATGTAGATCAAATCCACCTCAAGCATAATGTAAGCTTGATGTTACAATAGCTCCCCCTCAAGCTAAAGTATGCTTGAGTCTTCATTCTCTGATAGGTTGAATACCTGCCATAGCTTTGAATCTACAAAGCTTTACTCCATCAAGTGCCTTCTTCATCATATTTGCTACTTGCTTTTCAATAGAAACAAAAGAAATGTCAATCTCCTTTGCTATGAGCTTCTCCCTGATGAAGTGGTAATGGACTTCTATGTGCTTGGTTCTCACATGGAAAATAGGATTTGCCACTAGATGCATGGAACTTACATTATCTCCAAATATGTGAGGTTTGGAACTCACAAGTCCCAAATCTATATACAATGCTTTTAACCATATTGCCTCTTGAGTTGCTATGGTCAAGCCTCTGTACTCTACTTCAGTTGAGGATAAAGCAACTGTTGTTTTCTTCTTGGAACTCCATGACAATAGCTTTGAACCTGCAAATGCTAACTAAACAGATGTACTTTTTCTATCATCCTTAGCTCCTGCCCAATCTGCATCTGAGTAGATTTTGATATCCAAATCTGAAGAGTAAGTATAGAATATACCTTCGTTGATTGTACCTTTGAGATACTTAAGTACTCTCTTAGCTGCATCCATGTGAGTCTCCAATTCCTTGCAGCAGCTACACTTATCAATGTCCTAATTGTAGTCATCTTTGCAACTGGTGAGAATGTTTCCTCATAGTCTATACCATGAGTTTTTGAGCACCCTTTGGCAACTAATCTTGCCTTGTACCTGCAAACTGATCCATCTGAGTTTCTTTTAACTTTATATACCCATCTGCAACCAATTATCTTTTGATTAGGCAATATTGGAACCAAATCCCAAGTGTCCATATCCTTCAATGCATCTAATTCTTCTTTCATGGACTTTTCCCAATTAGGGTTTCCCTTTGCCTCTTCATAGGTTGAGGGTTCCTCTGAAATTGAATCTTTTTCCGAGTAGATCGAATGCTTTGTAACAAATGCGGAATCATATCCATACCTTTTTGGTTGTCTACCTGTATGATTCTCCACATGTGCAAGATACTTCTTGAAGCAATCAAACACTTCATTCTTACTCTTGATAAAGTATAGAATAGTCCATCCACTATGGTCGTCTTGCATATGAAGGTTCTTGACTTGGTCCCCATACATCTGTATGTACTAAGTGTAATAAGTTGTTGTGGATGTAGCCTTTGTGGTTGAATGGTTTTCTTTGAGCCTTCCCAATCTGACACGCATCACACCTGTTGATCATGTGTTGCTTTGATATGTTTGGTAGTCCTAGAACACTTTGATCCTTGCATATATCCTTCAAGGTTCTTTCATTCACATGAGCAAGTCTCTTATGCCACACTTCAAGCTCACTTAGGGTTTGAGACCCAAAGTTGAATAGAGCTATGTTCCTGGTTTCTCCTACTTCAAAAGTAAAGAGCCTACCATGCTTCTCACCTCGGGCTATCTTTTTGAAGCCTTGACATGGATCTTCCACAAAGGCTTCATGTTGGGTGAACCTAACTTGCAAGCCTTTTTCAACTATTTGGCCTACACATATTAGGTTTTAATGCAGAGAAGGTGAAGCAAGGAATATCAAGATTCCCAAAGTCCCATTGAAGGTGCACGTCGATAGAAGGTGTCCATCCCTCCCCTTTTTGGAAGGTTAGTGTAAGGTGTGCATAAGGGAAAGCTTGGAGAAGGTGGAGGTCCAGTGTAGAGGTCGGTAGCAGATTCCAAGTACTTTGTAATATTGTTTCATGGGAATTATTTAGTCTTTGGCATACTACACAGAGCATTTGGCTTATGTACAAGCTTGTATTATTCTCTTCCTACTTGATGAGAAGCCTTCGATGTCATTAATTCTCTTGTTCTCACTCTCCATTCTCCTACAAACACTCAAACCCCTTCTTGCACAAGAAGCCCCCAACAAAAAAGTGCCGACAGTATTACTTCATTGGGTTAAGAGGTAAACTTGCTTATTAATTATCTTAGCCTAAGAGTATTATGAACAGCGCATGACCGCAACCCAGTCTCAAACATTGAGGGTCACTTGCAAAGCAACAAGAAGGAAGGCTGTTAGAAGATCCTCTAGTCCACTGTCGTCAACATCATCAGTAAAGAACATGGCAGGTCAGGTAGATTTGGAAAGTCTACTTTCTAGATTAAATATAAAATTTCCATCTTTCAAAGGCTTAGCCCAAGAAGATTCGGACGAGCACATTAGGAGATTCTTAGCATTATGCGAAACAAGAGCTTTGATGGGAAGAGAGGATGCCTTTTTTATCCTTTTTCCTATCACATTAGAAGGGCTAGCAGATAAATGGTTCAGCCAATTCGCTGAAAACCATTTCACCACATGGGATTTAATGAAAGAGGCATTCAAAACTCAATTCCAGTAATCATTGAGAAGTTAGAAAACTTGAGACTAGGTCCTGGTGAAACATTTCCAGAAATGATCTAGCCACCTTTAATTGGACTTAGAAATGATCTAGCCACCTTTAACAGGACTCAGAAATGATCTAGCCACCTTTAACAGGACTGCTAACCTCATTTCTGGACCTTTATTGCTATAAACACTCAGAATTTTCATGGATGACTATTCTTCATTTTCAGGATCTCATAAAGAGATCCCTTTGGATTGCTTGGACCATCACTTGAGATAGTTGTATAATGTTTTTAAAAGATGCAGGGAGACTAAACTAAAGCTAAACCCAAATAAATGTCATTTCCTCGTGATAGAAGGGACCCTCTTGGCACATGTGGTATCGGCTAAAGGTATGGCTTCGAACCCTGATAAAATTATTTCTATACTAAAATTACCTAAACCCAAATCTTCTAAAGAGATTCAAAGCTTCTTGGGGCATATTGGGTACCACAGAAGATTTATCAAAATGTATGCAGAGATAGCCAGACCATTGGCTAGACTTACAAGTAAAGAAGTACCCTATAAATGGGAAGAAGAAGAAGAGAATGCTTATCAGACATTAAGGTCCAAATTGGTGGTTGCACCAATTCTTATCACACCAGATTGGTCAAAACCTTTTCATGTACATGTAGATGCCAGTGCATATGCAGTGGGTGCAGTTTTGGCCCAACACAGTGAAGAACATAAACTTGATAGATCTATTCAGTATGCTAGTCGAATTTTGATTAAGGCTGAAAAAAATTATAGCACCACAAAAAGGGAGGCCCTAGCAATGGTTTTTGTCAAAACCTTTTCATGTACATGTAGATGCCAGTGCATATGCAGTGGGTGCAGTTTTGGCCCAACACAGTGAAGAACATAAACTTGATAGATCTATTCAGTATGCTAGTCGAATTTTGATTAAGGCTGAAAAAAATTATAGCACCACAAAAAGGGAGGCCCTAGCAATGGTTTTCGTTGTACAAAAGTTTCGTCATTATTTGCTAGGTGTGAAATTTGTTATCATCACTTATCATCAACCACTCAAGTACTTATTGAACAAGCTACAAGCGACTGGGAGGATATGGAGGTGGCTACTTTTGTTCCAGGCATTTGATTTTTCTATAGTCCATAGACCAGGTAAAGAAAATGTCATGGAAGACCACCTATCCAAGATCAACAGGATAGATCAAGCAATTGGAGTAAATGATGACTTTCCAGATGCTAATTTGTTTGCTGTACAAACACAAGGTTGGTATGATGACATCTAGAATTTTCTTAAAACTGAACTATATCCAGAGAAGGCAAGTGTTGTGCAAAGAAAGAGACTGCTCATCAAGAGTAGACCCTTTACCTTTATTGAGGGAAAATTATATAGATAGGGAAAAGATAACAGGTCTAGAAAGTGCATGGAAGAAGACGAAATGAGGGAAGTCCTTAAATCTGCACATGAAGGAATGGGTGGTGGGCACCTTCCAAGACACATTATGAGTCAGAGAATCCTTGATGCTGGCTTATGGTGGCCTACATTATTCAAAGATGCAGAGGAATGGGGAAAAGCATGTGATGTCTATCAGAGGTGTGGACCCAAGCCACCAAAGCAGAGGCACAACCCCTTGATTATCTCTACTTCTTTGCAACAATTTGAGAAGTGGGGGCTCAATTTCGTAGGGCCCATCTATCCTCCGTTGATTCCAAAGAGAGAAAAGTATCTATTGATCGCCACTGACTATGCAACTAAGTGGGCTAAAGCTATTGCCTCCCCTGATTGCACTGCTCAAACTGTTGCTAATTTCATTTATAGTAACATCATTTGCAAATTTGGATGCCCCCTTGAAATTTGTATAGATCAAGGTACTCATTTTGTGAACAAGGTCCTACATGAAATTTTTAATAGGTACGAAATTCTACATAGGACCTCTTATGCCTATTATCCAAGAGCTAATGGACAGGCAAAATCCACCAATAAGGTATTAATTGCCATGTTAAGGAAGGAATGTATGTTATAGCCCACTTGCTGGGGCATAGCTTATCAAGGTACCCTATGGGCATATAGATTAGCTTACAAAGAAGCTGCTGGATATTCTCCATTCCAATTGTTCTATGGGATATTGCCTATTGAACCCTTTGAATTTCTACATGGGTCACCAAAACTAGCATTCACGCAGGGAAAGAAAGATTATGGAGTCTCTCAAAGGATTGGAGCACTGCACAAAGTGGAAGAGATACGTCTACATGCTGCAAAACAACTGATAGAGACTCAAATGAAGAGGAAAGAGGCACATGATCGGAATCTGTGGAACAATAACTTACAAACAGGCATGTTAGTTCTTCTCCATAGACCTCAAATCCACACACAAGTAAGGGGAAAATGGCTTCCACATTGGGAAGGACCTTATCGAGTTAAGACAATGTTGAATTGGGGTGCAGTGGAGTTAGAGACTCTAAAAGGAGAGGTCCTACCACTGGTCAATATATCAAGGCTCAAGGCCTATCATCAGCACAAGTGAAGATTTATGGATCACCTAGAACTTGCAAAATTTGTCCAGGTTGTACATAGCCTTCTCATTCCATTTTTTCTTGAGTTTTAGTAGTTTTTATCCAGTTTTGTGCTTGTTCCTTGATTTTTATGCAACCTAGAAGCCATTTCACAACCTTTGTATAAGAAAAAAATTTAAGAAAATTTTGGGAATTTTTAAGGCATTTTTAGAATTTTTTTCTAGTTGTTTTTCATCTTTTTCAATGACATTTTCTTGATAAAATGGAAAAATAAAGGAATCTCTCTGTGGTTTTGAGTGGGAAAGTGACCTTAAAATGTTGCAAATTTTTTTGAGAATTTTTCTTGATTTTTTGCATTTTTATATTTTTTTTGGATTTTATTTGCATTTTTAAAATTTTTGGGTATTTTTAAACCCAAAAAAAAAGAGCCCCCCTAAAGGCTAAAATTATTTTTTCAAAAAACCCCTCTCTCTCTCTCTCCCTCTCTCTCTCTCTCTCTCTCTCTCTCTCTCTCTCTCTCTCTCTCTCTCTCCCCTACCCCCCCTGCCTCCCCACCACCACCAAACCCCCCCCCCCCCACCGCCAACCCCCCACCCTCCACACACCACACCCCCCCCCACCCCCCACCCACCCCCCCACGTGCGTTTAACCAAATATATATATATATATATATATATATATATATATATATATATATATACACTTAAAATATATATTTTTTTATTTTTTATGGTCCAAGGCTTTTGGCTCTAGATCGCACCTCGGATGGCCATTTTTTTCAAACTTGGAGTCATTTTCATGTCTTTTGGCACCTCTGGACTCATTTTTTGACTTAGCTTTTCCAAAATTCCAATTCTTGTATGACTTTTGATCAAAACCCACATGTTTTGAGCATATTTATCATGTGTTTTTCTTTACGCACATGGTCCACATGGTCTATTCTCACATTATTTTACCATACGTTTCAAATTTTATCTTATGCACCCTCTGTAGATTTATGGTTTTCTCATTTAGGCCCTCTCAAATGCCCATAATCCTACTCCCTCACCCTCCCTTTACCCTTCTACCTAGCTCCATCCTTACCCCTCCCTGCCCTATCAGTCTCTGCCCCTTCAGCCCTACTTTCCCCCTCCTTCCTACCCTCCATTCACCATCCTTTGCTTTTCTATGCAAAATTTCCACTTTAGGTTCTTCTCTGGTGTTTGTTCTCTACTGCTCCTGGTGGACTTCGTAGCTCCTCAGGTGTCCTTTTGAAGTTTTGCAGCACAAGAATCATGGTGTCATCTCTTCTCAAAGTTTTAGTTGTAGCTCTCCAGGACGGAGAGCCCATTAGGTGGTGGGCAACTATTGAGCCCATAAAAGTCACATTGCTCAAAGTCAACCACAATCAAAGTCAAAGGATCAAATCAAATCGATCAAAGCCAACATGTTCAAGGTCAAAGTCAACATGGGTGAAGTCAAAGTGTTCAAAGTTCGGGTGTCAAGGTGCATAGGTAGTGCACAATTAATTGCCACAAAGGGTATAATTGCAGAAAGTTGGTTGCAGGTTGCAAAGGTATTTTTGTAATTTCTCTAAGGTTCAAAGTGTTTTGGAAGGTTCAAGTGAACCCACTCTTATGTACACATTTGAAGAATTAAAAGGCAAAATGTGAAGGTATGTGAAGCGGCGGCGTACGCAGAAGTGAAAGTATGGCCTCCCAATTAAAATTTTTGTTTTACTCTAAAGTCACTATAGGACAAAACAGGGATCTGTTGGCTACCCACTTTGGGAGACAATCTTGGGACACCAAAGTGAGCACCAAGATACTCTAGCAGTTAGGAGCGTACGTGAACCGACACTCAAATCAAGGCAAGGCATTATTCTTGAAGGACTAAGCAAGGTGAGCATACTCTAGACTACGAGAGTGCAAGAGACATAGAAAGGGTGCGCGATGTAGAGAAGTGAAGTGCAAGGTGTGCAAGAAGAGTGACTTTGAAGTATGCAGAGAAGGTTAAGTAAGGAATATCAAGAGTTCCAAAGTCCCATTGAAGGTGCACGTCGACAGAAGGTGTCCATCCCTCCCCTTATTGGAAGCTTGGTGCAAGGTGTGCACAAGGGAAAGCTTGGAGAAGGTGGAGGTCTAGTGCAGAGGTCGACAGCAGATTCCAAGTACTTTGTAATCTTGTTTCATGGGCATTATTTAGTCTTTGGCATACTGCGCAGAGCATTTGGCTTATGTACAAGCTTGTATTCTTCTCTTCCTAATTGATCAGAAGCCTTCGGTGTCATTAATTCTCTTGTTCTCACTCTCCATTCTCCTACAAACACTCAAATCCCTTCCTACACAAGAAGCCCCCAACACTTCATATGTCCTTTCGTATGACAATAATGGCAGTCGATATCCCTCTTCCTTGATTTACTTCTACTCTTATTCCATTGACCATTCTTTTCCTTGTTCTCGCTCTTGTCATGTTGTTGATTCTTTCCTTGGTAAGAATCACAAACATTATATGCATCTCCACTCTGAGTGCCAACCATAGATTTTCTATGAATCTCCTCACTCAAGAGTGCTCAACATATGTCATCATAGAAAAGTTTACCACCAAGTGTATTATTGCTAATAGCTATGCAAAACGTATCCCATGATGATGGCAAGGTGCATAACAACAATACTACTTTCATTTCATTATCCATATCCATTTTTTGAGTGTATAACTGGGAGAATATAGCATACACTATATGTGTCCTTCATATGAAGGTCATATAATTTTCTCATCAGATGCACTTAAATTGATGCCGTCTCTTTTTCATATGTATTTCATAACTTCTTCCAAAGCTGCTTTGCACTTTCACAGGCTAATACTATAAAGTAAACATTATTTGTCAGGTGCAAGCGAATGGTAGACCTGGCCATTTCATCTAACTCATCCCAATTATCTTCATCCATGTCAATAGGCTTCTTTGAAATTCCATTTACTTGCTTCCATTGCCTCCTTTGAATCAACACATTTTTAATATGATTCTTCCATAGAGCAAAGTTTGTGCCATCAAATTTTCGGATCTCAAAATGGTCTTTGCCCTGCAAGTTATAGCTCCTCCTCAGAACACTGGCACTAGACCCTGATCCACCAGATGTGCCTGAGACCTCTGATGCCATGATGGTAGAGAATTGAATAGAATGATAATGGAGCTAGAAGAGTGCAAACACCAACAAATAAGCATATCAAGGAGTAAATCGACCACTATGTAGTTGACTAAACCAAAAAATATCAAAAAAATTTGCCAAAGTATCCTCTACAAAATAAGCATATGACCAGTGTCAAAATATCATAAAACTGCAATTACTGACATGTTTGCCTACATAGTGAATCACTGACTCCACTGCATGTAATCAGTTAGCCAATAAAAGCCAACTAGGCTTATCGAGCACCTATTAACAACTATCATAAATCTCATATGGAGAGGCTGGGTAAGTCTTCCACCTGCATCACCAAAGAGACTCCGACATCTGGGTGTCTCCCAGTTAAGAAAACGTCACCATGACTCTCTTTATCAAATGTAAAAGGCTTTATGCAAAAAAATGTAACTACTATATCAATGACCACATGGATGTACATAAGCAGTATCCACAAAAGCGTACATGGTGTGTATGTGCTCAATATATGCAGTGAATTGACACTAAAAGGCTGAATGCATAGCCCAAAAACTAGCCAACAACACCCACAAGTGTTTGTTAACTCTAATGTTTTAGGCTCGAAAACCTGCATAAATTTGTAGCGATGGCTCCCACCAAAACTGAAAACCTTTCGAGAAACCTGTAGTTTTACGAGTGTGGCTGAAAACACAACCCCAAAGGTTGATATTTTATGTCTTAGAAGTAGAAAGAACACTCTTCTTGATGTTTTTGGACTTGTGCGAAGAGAACTATGTGTGAAAGTACTCCAAAATGGCTCCAAAAGACACCTCAAAAAATGCTTCAAAAATAGGCTTTGAAAGCAAGAATGAAGTTTTGAGGGACCAAAACATGTTCAAGGTAATGTTAACCTTAATCCTTCCCCTTCTTCAGACACCAAAAGAGTGTATCTTAGTGGCAAGGGATTGCCACGGTTAAGCGAGATCCAGGGGGAACAGTATTGGGATAGGTGACCTCCCTGGAAGTACTAGGACCTCTATCTTCCTTGATCATTGAGGTCCTCCCTCGTGCACAGCCAATGGTGCCAACCTTGACTTCGGTGACTCGGATGACAAGGTATGCCAAGGTCTATGCCTTGGTCATCAATGGAGTATTTCATTGGTGATGCACCACAATGCGCTCTCCTTCTTGAGAGCTCCATGATGATATCCTCAGAGTAGAAAACCAAGTTCCAAGGGCTGCACACAGTACTCCACACAGAGGCTTCCGAATATGCAGAAAAACACAATACATAGGGAGCATGAAGATAGACTTCTTAGATCTTACAAATGTGGTCAAACTTACAATCTATGACTAACTAGGCCACTATATGTTTTATTAAAGAACATATACAAAGAAGTGTTTGGTGGCCATTTGGCCTTTCACATATACACTAATAGTAACAAAAGTGGTTCGTCGGTATGGACAATGTTGGTATGCCCCCCATATGTTGTAGTATTATGCCTTATAACTTTGTGAATAAAAACATTGTCCTCCCACTATAAGATGATCTGAAAGATTGAACTCCACAAAGAGAGGTTAAGCGATGGACCCATAGCTCATAGAAGAAAGAGTTTGGAAATTGATAGATGACCTGAAGACAAATGATAAGGAGTTCGTGGTAAAGATGTCACTAGCTACCTTCAAGAGTGTAAACCATTAGCTTATTAATATGGCATACCTAGGGATTGTTGGGTTTCAACCTTTAGGCATATATCCAATGGAGATACATGAGATTGAATATCCTTCGATCAAGATCATCAAATATACCTTGGGATGTTTTTAGGAACTAGTTGCAACGAGAATTTTCCTTTGAGGATTCAATGAAAAGCAATCATGTGACTTCTCAAGCTTGGGTAAATACATCTACACCAAAAGCAAACTTAATAGAGAGTTTCCAAGACTTTGAGGAGAAGTTTAGTGACTTACCTGAGTGAGACCAAAACTATCTTGAGCCTAATAAAGTCATGGATTTTTTAAATACCCTTGAGGAATCCACTTGAAAGAACTTAGAGCCTCTCGTGGAAGAAAACAATACCTTGAACAACTTGACCAATGATTAGAAAACCATGCAAAAGCAAGTTCACCAACTTGCTCTTAGATATGAATGACATCAAATCAAATATTCACCTATTTTTGAAAACAATGAATTGGAATGTACTAATCAAAAGATTCACGAAAAGCAAATTTCAATTAAACAAAAAAAAAACAATTAGCAAGCAAGAGTGTGAAAAAGAGAACCATTTGCCTGATTCTTATGAATTCTTCCTATTTTTGACATTAAAGAAGTGAGTGATGCAAGTGCCAATGAGATCGCACTCATCACAATAGCTTCTCCTACTACTATTACTCTCATTGATTTTCCATATGAGGAAGGAGAAGATGAGAATAGTATAATGATTGATGCTCATACATTGGAGAAACATGAGCCTAAAGTTTTGATATGTATGCACACTTGCTTATATGTAATAATGATGCCAATATTGCTTCTTCTAATCAAATTCCTAAGTGTTTGGATACAAGTCGAGGAAGATTGAAAGATTTGATATTTGCATGGAAGATTATGAAAGCCACAAGATTTGAACTAATCATGCTTTGTTTGTTACAGATGGACTTTTGAGAAGTCTTATCTTGGATTGTTGTATTTTGCATAGGTTTATTAATAATAATGGTTTTTATAAGCTTTTCAAGGTGAATTTCTTTTTTAGGTTTATGAGGAAGATGAGTATGAAATTGAAGACGATATGATTGAAGCAGAACCAAGTTGATTAGGCGGTATTCCTTCTTTTTTTGTTTATCTAGACTTTCTTTTTTATTGCATTACACCTTTGCATTCATATTTTCCAAAACTAGAAAATTGGATCATGATAGGATTAAATTCAAAGTTCAACTATTTAACTCAAGTAGAAATGCAATTACTTGAAATTTTGTTTGAAAGTATTATCAATGAGGTTAAGGTAGGATAGAACAAATCAAATTTGAAGCTCAAGTAGGATGACGGATTTGTTTTGTATAAATCAATGCATGTTTGTGCATAAAGACATGTATGAATGAAATTTGAGCTTCTACTTACGCATGCATTTAGACCCTTAGCTCTGAATAAGGGGTTAAGCCTTTCACCTTAAAACAAAAAGGTTGCAAAGATTATGAAAAAACCTCTGACAATGGAAGTTTCTACTTTCTTCCGCTCTAAAAAGGTAGAAGGTCTCATTATGTTTTAGCACATTATTGGATGTAGATGAAGTAAAGAAATATGGAAAGACATGAAGAAATGGTTGTGGTCTTGAAATCACTTTCAGTTATCTTTGGAAAATGAGCCAGATGTATGCCTAAGAGGAATTAGTAGCATTTCATGGATATGTATGAATGCACTATATGCGCTTCTTTATATGAGATGATGACTGACTTTGAACGAGTGGATTAGGTAATTTGTTCTTGAAACTCTAAACCAGGTTTGTAATTATCTTTTGAACTTACTTTCAAGTAATTGTTGCACAAAACTATTACTAGTTGAAACTTTGATTTTTTGTATCATATGCCAGGCAAAAAACAAAAATCGTTTGCATTAATTAATTAACAAAAGATTTGGATATCAACTTTGAGCAAAAAGAAGTTTTGATAATACATGTATGTTGTGGTTTTTTTGTGATTTTTCTTTCAACAAAAGCCTAGAGTCTATGGCAACCACCAATACTAGATCAATTCTTTATTGGGTGCAACATTGATGTTTTACATAAAAGAAGTTGTGGATGGATTTTTGCATATGAATGCACAAATTCTGTAAGATCAATTACTGGTTTTTATATTCTGTAATAGTTCTAGATTCTTTCAGTGTTTGAGATCACCGATTCAAGTCTTGGATTCGACAGAATTGGATGTGCAATGTTTTGTTTGGCTTAAAGTCTTTGGCAACAACTGAGTAAGGATTTGTGGGACCATTGATTGAAAACCAAGGGAACATTACTTACGAATACCATCTACTATAGTCCATAGTAATTAAAATGGACGAAAAAAATTGAGTCTCTAATTACTTTATTCATATCTTTTCACAAAAGTAGATGTTAGAAACAAAAGAAGCCAATCCAAAAGGGTGGATGGATGACAGTTATACGAAAAGAAAGGACTTGATCAGAATAAGAACACACATATTGTTTTCTTTCTTTACCTATTTGGTGCTTGGAAAAAGGAGAGGGTGGCATGGCTATTTGGTATTGCTTTTACTTTCATCCATGAATGTGTGTGGAGGAGGATTCACATTGCAAGAGGGAGGTCCGCTCTTATTAGAGTGAAAGATTCATGCAATACAGGTCAGAGGGGGAATGGTGTCCACTTCCATGTTTGACCATCACAGATAAATACATGGGATAGTAAGCACTAGAGGAGGCGCATGTCTAGGCAACAAGGCAGGAAAGGATGGTTTTTGCTTGGAATGGGAGAGACGCATGGTTCAAATTGAGTTGTGAAATATCAATGGTTTTTGTCGCAAATTGTAATTGACTTGAGCTTAACTGAAAAGAAATAGCACTTGATTGGTTTATTGATTGATGTCCATTTGGGAAGAATGCACAAATAGAGGAATGAGACTCCAACACAATGGATTTGAAATGGAAAAGACAATTTATCCATGAGTTTTGACTTCCCCAAGTATGCATCGATAGCTTTTCTTTGAAGCACAAATTTAATGGACGTGCATAGTCAATTTAGTCTCATTCACAAAGCTATGAGCACCCTACATGTAGCCCTGGATCCGCACGATAGCAGCCACTCCTCGTGGAAGTCATTGTTTGAGGGGAAGATGATGCTATGGGCACCATCTTGAATCCCAAATTTGATGTGACTGTGGATATCTCATGACTGGTTAAGAATTTGGGAAATTGCATGCCAAGTCCCTTAAAAAATTGTATATTTGCCTTGTTTTGACATCCAGAGACCTTGTTTTGACTTGCTTGCATCATTGACATCATCATCAACTCATAACTACCTCAAGTCCTCTTCCCGTATGCACCTATGTAAGGAGGCCTTGGCCACATAGATCCTTAATCTTGCCAATGCCAATCTTGGGCACTCAAGGAGCATGAGATCTTGTCCATTCCTTCCTTTTATCTAGTTAAATTATGTTTTATACATGTGGAACCCGGTTGTGAGGTCTCCTATATCTAGTCTAGTCATGTTATTCATACCTATTAGTCCCACGGTGGGACTTCTTGAATCATTTGTATATTCATGTATTGTTTCCCCTATGTGGGTAATCTTGTAATCAGAAATATATTCTATTAACCTTGTTTGGTCTAGTAAAAGGGAAGAATCTAGTGCTCCCCTAACAGGAACACACTCTTAGTATAGGCATCAGATCCACCCTTAAAGTATTGCAATCAAGCCTTGAAAAATTAATGCGTAAAGAAAAAGAATCCTCTTCATGCAACAACCCTTGTGCAATAACACGAGTACCTCCTCTTTACACCATCATGTTTGTATGCGTTAATAAGGCCACACGACAATGGCTTCATAAAAACACATATTGAATAAGCACATGCACCAAAGAACTGTAGTTGAGTAGGACTTAGAAGGTGATATTTCCTTCTTTCAAAAAACCATCTTGTCACCATAATTCACTTAAGGTCATTCAAACTGGGAGTGTTATCATTGATCTCTCTTACTTTTATATCATTAATTTGATTGTCTCATACTATAGTGTTTATTCCTATTTATTGTAATAATACTTTGGTTCTAATCCACCATTACAATTGATAACATTTATCTTTAGACTTCTTTTTATAAACCACTTAGGATTCTTATAATCCTCAAGGTTTATGAAAGTGTTTGCTTACATTATACTTCCTTGCATATCCTTTATCTTATGATACCTTATTTCATTTTCTTGGAGCATATAGTATGGAACCTTTCCCCTCCCCATAAAGAACCTTCATCCTCGAAAACTACTTGAGGGCACATTGAAAGTGGTGCTCTTTCAACTTTTCTTTGTCATAATTTGAAAGATTTTATCTTAACTTATTGAGGCCTTTAGTTAAAAGAATTATTTAGAGCTTTTCAGTTCTTTTCTTTGAGGCTTACTGAACATATCTCCCAGAGTTGGAAGGTTTGATTATCCATAACTTTAATGTCATTATCCCAGACCATTCAACTTACACTTCCACTTTAATTTATATCATTTTAGCTCCTATCTTGGGATTGTAGTCTAATTAAGTGAGAGATATAATACTTATTTGTTTTGGTGATCATGTCAATATGAAATTTCAACTTACCAAGTCTCAATCACTTCTATTACTTGAAAAGAATTACTCTTAAAGATTGGCTCTATAATTATTATTTTTTTATATGTACTTTGTAAAAACATTTTTTTAATGTCATCTAATAATAGATCTAGTTTTTTTGGTCTCAACTATATTTGAATATCTAAAATTTAAGAGAATAATTGATTTTCCAATCCATTGTTAATATGAAGAAGATGGAAACACTTCTTACCATCTAAAAAATAGTTCTTTACTTCAAGGACACAAGTAAATGGTATTTAGGGTCTCTTACAACCCTTCTAGTTTACCTACTCCTTTACGACTTTCATTTGCTTGGAAGAGTTGTTTAAAACCCTAAATAGTTCATACTTCTCACAAATAGAGGACTTCCTTGAAGGGAGGAATGAGTACTTCAAAAGGATGATATCTTTTTAACATCTTTTCACTTGTCAAAAAAATGAGCCACCATTGTGCACAAGGTATTGATTCTTCCTTCTTTGAACATGATTTAAATTCTCTATTCTCTTTCATTTAGAGCCTTGATAAGAAGTAGTGTAAGCTAGCACCAATACTTTGTGGTTCAATAAGAGAAAATTTTGAGCTATTACTAAAGTCCTTGTCCTTGTTGATTGGGCATGTCATGGATTTTTATGGAATTTGGAATTCCATAAGGACTTTAAGCTTAGGGTATCTCACTAATGTAGAATTAGTTTCTTTTTTATAATCAACCAACAATATAGGAGTTGAATGGTAGTTTTGTATGGTCGATTGGCTCTAGCACCATTATTCCTCTATTCTTTGGAAGTCCAAACCAAACTCAAAATTGTATAATTTGAATCTCCCTTTTATCCCACAAACCCATGAAGAGGTGTAGCATGCATAAGATTAAGAAATTGAACCCCTCCTTATAGCATGCAAAAGTTCAAATTTGGAACTTTCTTGATTCAAAGGATGGTGCAAAATCTCCATGCATCTTTTTTTTTTTGCATGAACATTGCCAAAATACATCAAATATAATTTTAGATAAACCATGTCCATGGTCATGCACAAAAAATATTTCTTATCATGAACCATATGAATTTGATGCATAATCCAAAACATTTCCATGACTAATTGTGTATGTGACAAAAGAAACTTGTCACATGTATCTATGCATTCTTTTTGCAAATTCACATTTATTGTAACATGCATTGCATGTTCTTGATTTATATGGCAATCAAAATAATACTTATCTGGAAACCAAGCTTCATCAATCCCTTTGAATTTACTTGAGTGCTTCCATGGTGGTGATGTGGACCATTCCACTTCTTTGATTCCTTCTTGGAGCCTCCATATTCGTGTATCCCAATATGTGCATCTACTTTTAAAATCATGCATGTATGCATGCATATTACAAGGTGCAATCTCTATGCAGAGTTACTTTATGCCATTTACATGCTTCCTTTGATTTTGAGAAGAAACTTTTCAAAAAAGTTCAATGACAAACATTCACTCTTCATTTTGGATGCTCATCTCGTTAAAATCTTCCTTCTCTTGGCTTTTATGTCATTCAAGAGATATTCTCACTTTGATGTCCTAAAAGAGAGCTCTCTGTCTTTTTCCTCCTTAAGTACTTGCCCATGAGAAGGCAAGGTTTCGAAGAAGAACTCCCAAAGAAGGATCGTTCTCGGATCCTTTTTGGGAAGTGCAAAACGAGGAAAGTTGGTCTAAAATGGATGATTGGTTGAAGCTCTTTCTCAGTCATGGCTACAAAAGAAGTATTTTACTCCAATATATGATGTTTTTGGAATTTGGAACACTCTTCATTTAGAGCAACATGATTCTCATTTCCCTTAATCAAATGGGAAGGAGATAGGGGTTGTATCGGTTCGTCCTCCTTCTAGTTCACACTTTGTGGTTGCATGCATCCACCATATGGGGGTCCTCTTGGCTACCCGTCAGGTGGCATGGGAGCTCCCTTGGCCTCCAAAGCTCCTACCTTTAGGGGAGGGGTCACACAAGCTTGCTTTTTTAATGGTCTAAAAGGAAGCAAAAGTTCCCTCTCCAACACAAGATCATGCATCAATGTTGTGCCGAGTATATCAATAATGCATGCTTTGGATTATGAGGGTCCAAACATGTTTAGATTTGCCACTAATAAAGTGTGTGGATGAATTTCCATTAGATGTTCGAGATGGACTTCACCATCTTACATAATGATGCTAATCACGAGCTATAGCTCATGCGTGGTCATTAACATGTCTCTTGACAACCTTGAAGATTTAATGCAAAAGAAGAGGATGAGATTTCTAGAGAGACACATGCCTATCTTGACAAGGGTTTCATTATAGTGAATCCCCTAAGGACACTCTCGTTCTTCTTATGAAGAAAGAGGATGGACAAATGAACTTCTATGTGGATTACAAAAAGTTATGAACAAGATCACCATAAAAAAAGTATCCATTACCTAGGATGGATGATCTCATAAAAAGTATCTAGAGTCCCCCCTCTTTCCCTTTTTTTAGCCAACTCATGGAAGGTTACAAGTAATCACAATCATTTTTATTTCCCTTGGACATTGACCACATTTTAACTATTCTACACCACTTGGCCAAAGTTAGAAGGCTAGGTTTAGTGACACTTACCTATAGTGAATGGTTTTGTTATATGATTATTAGTATGCTTTGAACCAGAATTAGCATGACACTCATCAATAATGAATGATTTTCTTATATGATTATTAACATGCTTTATGTAACCCAATCTGCATGTAATCTTTTATTAGCCTCTACATTTAATAGAGAAGAGTTTAAATTTCTAGAGAAAAAGAGTGCATTTGTATGCGACATCACTAACAAAAGAGGCATATTCACAAGACATCTTCATATTGGACTTTATGACATCTTCATAATGGACTTTATGAGTTTGATTATGGCTTTGCTAAAATTAATTCACTAGTTGGAGTTGCATGGTGTAGTCGTAAACACTTTGGGCCCTTGAATGAAGGCCCAAGGTTCGAAACCCACAAATCTACTATCAATCACATATTAATCAAACTAAGAAGGATGAAATAAACGATATAAAAACATGTTAAATTGATAAGTGAAAAATGACCTACATGAAATGCTCTATGATTATGAAAACTCCATGAGAGGAGAGTGACACCCTTGGAAATGGGATAAAGTGAATGTGCATGTGATGGGAGGCTATAGAGGGCAAAATATGTTGCATGTGGGATAAATGAACTTGCACGAGAGTGATTTATAGTTTCGACAAAAGGATGGAGCATGAAGCTCTCAACACTCCCCTCCATGTAATAACTCTTTTGTTTTTAATGTAGGGAACTATTGACATATGACATCACTTAGTCCATTGGGTTTTTAGATCTAAGGACATATGAGATCCTTAGACATATGGCATCCCTTGGGATCTAGGGGCATATGAGATTCCTAGACAAATACTTGAGCACATTTGGGGTCCAAGTGGTTTCGTGGGGATCTAAGGACATATGCAATCCCTAGACACATACTTGAACAACATTTGGGATTCAAGTAATTTTGTGGGGATCTACGGACATATGGAATCTCTAAACATACATAGGATTTTTGTGAGCATGCATTGAGGACATATGGATGTGCATATAGGGAGGGCCTTACCTTCTTTAAGAAAGTGGTGTCTAATCCCTTTACATTTGAGCTATGGATGTGTGCCATCACATAAAGATAAGTGTATACAATGAGACTTAACCTTTTAGGAAACGGTCATGAACATCATGGACTCACATAACAATTTGAGTAAACATGCATACTTCCAAAGTTAAACATTATTGGGCTTCCGTTTTGAGTTGCCTTCACATAAGGTGGAGGCTCGTGGAGCTGTAGAAATACAATTTAAGTGTTCCGCTCTCCTATGTGAATACATCACTGATGGCACATGTTTTTTTTTCAATATTTTCAAGTAGAACTTATGCCTTTTTGACATGAATTCTTGCCTAAGAGACTCGAGCACAACGAAGTCATGTCAGCCCCAAGCCATTTGGTTGGGTGGTTGGGCCTTTCGTCTCTTGAGGCGGGGGCGAGGGTTCAACCCCCACCGACAACATGTAAAGGACATGTTATCATGGAAACTTGTACCTTGTGGCTAATGTGCCACCGTTTGTCTTGTTTCACAGTAGTTGTGACAGCAGTCTAACCCAACTGTGTAAACCCCTGTTCTTGTGAGATAAGGGGGGTCCCATGAGTACTATGTCCTTCCTTGTACAATTGCAATTTCAAAGTTAAAGCTTGGAGGAGTAGGTCTCAGATGAACCTCCATTAAAAAAAAAAAAAAAACTCATGTCTTCTCTCTTTGAAGGAAAAAAAAAAACCGTAGTTGATGTTCGCTTAGTTTTTTTTTTAAATGGAGGTTCGGCTGAGGCCTACTCTCTCGGGCTTTAACTTTGAAATTGCAACTGTACAAGGAAGGGCATAGTACCCATGGGACCCCCCTTATCCCACAAGAACATGGGTTTACAAGACTGGGTTGAACGACGGTCACAACTACCGCAGGGCTAGTCAAACAATGGCACATTAGCCATATGCTTCATCATTCCAGGTTATACATGTCTCTTACATGTGACCAACAGGGATTGAATCCTCGCCCCCGCATCAAGAAGCGAGAGACCCAACCAGCTTCCTTTGCATGGATGTGAATTGGTGAGGCACTCAATTTCCAGCGATGACTTATCGTGGATCCATATAATGATCTTGTACTGCTCATTTTGGCCGACAATGGAGAGCAACGAATGTGTGAATGCCCTTGCCAGTACACCTCTGCAAAGGCCTTGCTGTTTCCAATTCCTAATGGAGACTGCTTAACTCAATTGTTGGTGCAGTTAGTTGCTGAGTCAGGATTATATTCAGCGCTAGCTCATGTCAGTTGGATCTCCTCTTTCGGGGAATGAAAGTGCATTGCAGCCTGCAGGGGGAAAACATAGGGTCCAACCTTCTCTACGGCGATGGTTTCTTCAGGACGTGGATCTGTTGCCTCAGATCTTATCCGCTTTCTCTTGCTGAGGAGAAAATGGTGTAGCAAAGAGTCAAGGTCTACTTCATCGCTTAGATGGTGGAGTGAGCAGTTTTTGAGAGGCCATATCTACTGAGAATATGAAAGCTGCTATGCCAACGGCTTAGCTCGCAGTCGCTAATGTGGACTGAGAGACTTAAAAAAAAATGGAGGTTCAGCCGAGGCCTACTCCTCCAAGCTTTAACTTTGAAATTGCAACTGTACAAGGAAGGGCATAGTACCCATGGGACCCCCCTTATCCCACAAGAACAGGGGTTTACATAGCTGGGTTAGACTACGGTCACAACTATCGTGTAGTAGGGCAAACGGTAGCACATCAACCACATTACAAGATTTCCAAGATAACATGTCCCTTACATGTTGCTAGTGGGGGTTGAACCCTCGCCCCCGCCTCAAGAGGCGAAAGGCCCAACCACCCCACCAAGCGGGTTGGGACTGAGAGACTTTTGCATGCGATTCATTGCAAACGTTGATTTTAGTGATGTTGAAGAGCAGTGATGGACCCTCTGCTTAGTGCGGCCTTTTCACTTCATGTTTTTTATGCAAGCTCCATTGAACTGTAGCACATAGTCCACATCCAATTGTTTTAGTGGTTGAGTCTTTGATCTCTTGAGGCGGAAGTCCAGAGTTTAATTTTTGGGCTGGACAAGTAATGGTTTTGGCTATTCTAAATCAGTTAAAATGAGTTGTAATCTTGTCTAACTCCTTTGTGGGATACAGGGGGTTCCACGGGTACTATGCCCATTTACTTGCACAATTGTTCTTTCAAAGTTAAAACTCAGAGAAGTATGTCGAACCTCAATTTAAAAAGAAAAAATTATAGCACATAAGCTCTATGTTTTCTTAACAGGTTGCATGATAAACGCTAAACTCGAGCTGCTTTGACCATCTTTAGGAATATATTGAAGCTTTTGTTTAAAGAATAGATTGAAACTGGCCTTGAACAAGATCCAATCGGACTGCTAGCATTTGCTTGCTCTACTTTTGATGGAAAAATTCAAGATGTCCTTGCATGAACAAGAAGCTCAAGTGCTATAAAGACATGGACTTTTATTGATTGAAAGTGCTCATAAGCACTTTGTTATTATGATGAAAAGAAAAGAAAAAATTGAAAGGCTATGAACAATGGTGCTTAGAACACCTTTAGTACAGAATGCATGTAGTTGAAAAAAAAAGACATTATGATAATAACGAAAATGGTGATATTAGTCATTGCTAAATGAAGAAATGAAATAATGCTTAGAAGGATTTTTATTGCAAAATGAGATATGGGAGGGAGGGAGGGATTAGGAATAAGGCATATGTTAATGATAAAGATGATGATGAAAAAAGTGATACTACGAAATCAATACATATGCCATGTTGAAATAAAGAATGAAACTCCTAATTTATTGTTAATCGTACATTAATCAAAACAAGAAGATGAAATAAAAGATACCCAAACATGTTGAATTGATAAATGAAAAATGATTTACATGAAATGGTCTATGAGCATCAAGACTCCATGAGAGGAGAGTGACACACTTAGCAATGGGATAAAGTGAATTGCTTGTGAAGGAAGGCCCTCCGTATATGGAGTAGCAAACAAAATACATTGCATGTGGGATTAATTGAACTTGCATGAGAATGATTTAGAGTTTGGACAAAAAGGTGAAGCATGAAGCTCTCAATAGAAAGAAGCCCGCAGATAGTACAATTTAGTTTGACTTGCCTATGGACTGTCCTGCAACCAATGGGGAGGATATAATATTCATCCCTGTTTAAAGAGGTGAAAAACCCAACCACTTGACCCACGACACGTAGACAATGATCTAATGTTTGATACAAATTCTTAAATTCAATAGTTAAATCATTCAATGTGCATAAATTCAACAATATGAAATTCCATGAAATCACTGAAAATGCAATCACAAAGTGCGCATTAGATCACCTAGGTGGGCCTTTTGCCTCTTGAGACAGGGGTGAGGGTTCAACCCTTGCTTACAATAGGATAGTTGTGGCCCTAGGTCAGTGTAAAAACTAGTTTTTAAACGAGTTGCCTTCACGTAGTCTTTTTCGAGTGTCACTTTTCGGCACTCTAACCCCTGCTTTGTGGGATACAGGGGTCCCATGAATATTCAATCTACTATTCAAGCAAAGTTTCAATCTACTATTCAAGCAAAGGAAATTAGGCTCCTACCGAACTTCCTCAATTAAAAAAAAATTCAAGCACAAAATCATTGTAAGTGATTAGGCTTTTGAGATCGCTAATGTGACCTTTGACGACCTGGAATCCGGTCCATGTGCAGCCTGGTTAGCTTGCACTGAGAAACTCTAGTCTATATGAGTATTGCAACGTTGGCTTCGTATTGATATGGTAATGGTTTGAGGGTTAGATTAGCGGAATGTAGTGCTGTTTCCCATTGATATGCTAATGGCGAGAGAATTTGATTCGATGAGGAAGAATGAAACTTAACTTTTCTCTTGACGGGGCAGATAAGGTCATAACAGCTCAGAGATGGCTACCACAAGGTCTGTTGTATATCTCTGGAACTAGTTCCTGCAGAAGAAAAGTACTTATTTGGGCTATCGGTCGTGCATATACTTTTATGTCGTTTCTTCAGTCAATCATGCGCTCGTATTCTTCGCTTGCAAACAATTCTCACCGAGTAGTTTTTGGTTCAGCAGATGGTGGACCGAGAACACAATTGCTCTCGTTACAGGTGGAAATAAAGGCATCGGATTTGAGATTGTAAAGAAGCTTGGGCAAGAAGGTTCAACTGTTATTTTGACAGCTCGCGACCAAGAAAGAGGTCTAGCCGCCACCGAGAATCTCAAAGGCCAAGGATTGAATGTGGTCTACCATGTACTCGATGTGCTGAGTGCGACATCAATATCACAGCTAGCAGAGTGGTTGAAGCAGAAATACAACGGCTTTGATATATTGGTTTGATATGCATCAGACCTCATCGTTTTGACTCATTCATTTTGCCTGCCACTATGAAAATTTTATTTCCCACCTTCCCTCTCTCTTTGCTCTGTCTCTTCACATGTGTTGTCTTGAGCTTTTGTTCATTTATCGCCGTGGCTTAAACTGTTTTGATTCATTCATTTTGCCTGTTACTATGAAATTTTATCCCCCACCCTCCCTCTCTCTTTGCTCTGTCTCTTCACATGTGTTGTCTCGAGCTTTGTTCATTTATCGCCGTGGCGTAAACTCAATACAGATTTATCTCTTGTGTGTTGCTCTGGTGGAGAGTCAGTGCTTCGTTAATTTGAAAAGGCAACAAATACATGTATGTATGATCACGTGATCATGCATGTCTATGTAGTACGATTGCAACAATGCAACATAATTATGAGAATTTACAAAACTCATAATAGAACATGTGTAATGAAACACTTCCTACGTTACATAGAATCTAGTGGTGCTCGGGATGGCGCATAGAGACCTACTTTTTTACCTGTTACTGGCCAGCAATGACCATGAGAATGAATTTTTTAATTCATACAAATGCGAAGTTCATGGCACACTAATTGTATAGATTCCCGGCATGGGCACACATGAACTTCTCTTTTGCTATCTAGTTTCGGTGTTTTGTGTTTTTTTGACCATTGACATTTTCACAAAGCTCACATGCATCCATTGTTATCATTAAATGTTTGCGTTTTTACCTACTCATTTGCCATTGAATTGATGTTTTTGCAGATAAATAATGCAGGAATCACAGACTACGAACCTAGTTTTGCATCTGCACAAATGGTGCTAGATACAAACTATCGAGCAGTAAAGGAAGTTACCAGGCAGCTACTTCCATTGTTAAGGCCTTCAGCAGCAGGTGCACGGATTGTAAACGTCAGCTCCATACTTGGACAGCTTGCGGTGAGCACACTTAATCAGATATGAGATGATTTTATTTCATTTCATTTGTTTTGACTTTTGATTGTAATGTCTTGTTGGACAAAGGAAGGAACATGAAGGATATTTTAAAGACTATTTATTGAAAGTGCCAAGGAGTTGCAAAATTATAAGCCCAGAACATCCATTATTCATCTAATAAAGAATGGATATGTGCTTGGTACTAGTTATTATAATCAATACGCACGTTGTCACAAAAGGATGTGTATAGCTAGTGTATGAACGGATCAAGGATGCTGCTGTTGAGAGTACGTTCCGTAGGATGCCACATAACGTATGTTGAGACATCCCCATGGTATCCTCCATGGTAGGTACCATGATTGGATGTCTCACATGACAAGCTAGAATGATACAAAGTTTGGGTTTGAATTTCTAGGGTGAGGCCCTTTGTAGTGAAGGAAGCCTAGATCTTCATAGCTTGCACAATCTAACAATATGCCTTTGTTGTGGGAAGTTTGCTTCAACAACTCCCCATTCGACAATCTAGTGATGGCTGTCCGTTTTACAACGCAATAATGAAGTCCAAGAACTTTTTCTATGTGTGTTCTTATCAAGCTGTCTCTTTGTGTGTGTAGACCGGCAGCAAGAATAAAGAGAGATGTTTCAGGTCCTC
>CM035423.1:128821637-128824137 GCA_020310875.1 Ceratopteris richardii | reverse complement strand
GCATTTAAGAAATTTCATGCATTTGTGACCACCTAAACAGGTAGAAACATGAAGTGCTTACGTACAGATAATGGGGGTGAGTTGGTGAGTTTGAATTCAATAGATTTTGTGAAAATCTTGGTATTAAGAGGGAGCTAACAGTCCCATACAGCCCCTCTTCCAACGATGTGGCTGAGAGGTATGATAGGACTTTATGTGAGAGGGTGAGATGCATGCTGTCCACAATGAATCTCCCTCATGGATTTTGAGGAGAGGCTTTGAAAATTGCAGTTCATGTTTGCAATCGATCCCCTCATATGTCCTTAAAAGGTGGCATTTCAGAAGAGGTTTGATCTGGCAAACCAGCTTCATATGACCAGGCTTGAGTTGAGAAGCAAGTTAGATGCAAAGTCCATGAAAAGAATTTTCATGGGTTATGGAGATGAAAGTGAAATGGGCTACATGATTTGGCTACCTCAACTCAAGAAGGTAATACGCAGCCGAGATGTTGTATTTAATGAGGAAGGCTGCTCAAAAGCAATTGTGCCTCTAAAGATGACCATAAAAAAGTCAAATTTCAGCATGTACAGCCACCAATTAAATCTGATATGAACCCGCGAGATGCACCACATATGGCTGGAAATGACAATGAGCCCGTGGTTATTGAGCCTGATGATGCTGGACAACAAAATGACACTCCTGATAGGCTTATGCAGCCACCTATTCATGCTGAAAACAGGGCTGGAAATGATGTACAACAGCCCATTAACAATGAAGAAGTTGATGTACCTCCTGATGTAGATACATTGTCGAATAATGTGGATCATTGGGTAAGAAGATCTACATGTCCTAGGAGGTCCGTGAATAGATATGACTCCTCTATACATTACATTATGTTATCAAATGAGGATGAGCCTCTCACTTATAAAGAGGCAAAGCTATGTGATCACAAGAAGAAGTGGGAGTTAGCCATGCAAGAAGAGATAAAGGCCTTGCATGCAAATGATACTTGGGATTTGGTTGAGTTGCCCAAAGGTAGGAAGGCCATTCCCAACAAGTGGGTGTACAAAATTAAAACTGTTGATGGCAAACCCAAGTATAAGGCAAGGCTGGTTGCTAAGGGATATGCCAAAAAGAGGGCGTTGATTTCCAAGAGGCATTCTCTCTAGTGGTTAAAATGACCACATTACATGTGTTGTTTGCTCTCACAGTTGCCTTGGATTTGGAGTTATTCCAAATGTATGTTAAAACAGCCTTTTTGCATGGTGATTTAGAGGAAGAGCTGTACATGAAACAGCCAGAAGGATATGCCATTCTAGGAAAAGAGCATCTGGTATGCAAGCTGAAAAGGAGCTTATATGGACTGAAACAGGCCCCAAACAATGGTATAAGAAGTTTGATGCATTTATGCTCAAGCATGGGTTCAAAAGAAGCCATGAAGACCATTGTTTGTACACTAAAAAGCATGAAGGTGGCAGCCCAATCATTCTTGTGCTGTATGTAGATGATATATTGCCGGCTGGGAAGAAAAAGAGCACTTTGAATGCTCTAAAACAGCAGCTGAACTCTGCATTCTCAGTGAAAGACCTTGGGGAAGCTGATCATATTCTTGGTATGCGAATAAAAAGATTTAATGTGGCCGATGCTAAGCCTATTGGAGTGCCATTGCAGCCACATGTTAAGCTTTCCAAGGATGACTATCCCAAAGATGATGATGCAGCCAATTACATGGAGTGTTCCGTATGCATCAGCTTGTGGTTCACTTATGTATGCTATGGTTGCCACTCGGCCAGACATTGCTCATGCAGTGGGAGTTGTTAGCAGGTTCATGGTTAATCCTGGTAGAGCTAATTGGGAGGCAGTCAAATCTATCTTGGGATATTTGAAAGAGACCAAAGGTAAATGCCTATGTTATGGAATGGGTCCATTGGAGTTAAAAGGATTTTGTGATTCAGACATGGCAGGTGATGTGGACACACACAAGTCCACAAGTGGCTATGTAATATGTATACACCCTTGAAGGTGGAGCTATTTCATTGTGCTTTAGACTTTAGAGAATAGTTTCACTAACTACTATAGAGGCTGAATATATTTCAACCACAAAGGCTTCCAAAGAAGCCATTTCGCTAGCCCGCTTGTGCAGTGAGTTTGGGATGCCTGAAAAGGCACCTGTTCTTGGATGTGATAGCCAGAGTGCCATATGTTTGGCAAAGAATGTCATGTTTCATGCTCGCACAAAGCATATTAATGTGCGATACCACTTCATCATAGAGGTGATAGAACATGCTCATAGTCATCTTATTTGTTTATATTTGAATCATGTGCGTAGAATAACAAAGAAAGAGTTCTTTGTATAACTATTTATGTATTGAACTACTATCTATTTATTGAAATGAAATCACGAAGTAGTATCTATATATACAATTAGGGTCAAGTCAGCAACATGTTTCCGATGTGAGGTTACTAACATCTCTTTCTTGACGTGACATGTCTAACAAAGGTACCTGACGAGTAAGGTAAC
>CM035423.1:128786637-128816637 GCA_020310875.1 Ceratopteris richardii | reverse complement strand
GGGCCACAAGTTGTATGCATTGGTGGTTCCGAGTCTGTATGACTTTGTCCCATACACAGGATTGGATATGGGTTGATGCATATCCATATGTTAGCATTTATGTTGAGGTGGGTTTTTTGAGATACACTTCTAGAGGATGTTACCTATATGGTGATTGTCCGTTGAGTCTTATTAGTAATCTGTTTGGTTCCAAGGTCTTGATTATAAATTCATATGCATCTTTCTTTTGGTGGGAACTACCATATGATTGCCATCTTTGGGATTAGATAGTTGTAAACAATGTCAATTTGACCTAAAACCCAACAAACCCTAATTTCAAAAATGGTCCAAATGGTTAAAATATTCAATTATGGTAAAAATCTTTTTATATATTTTTGTACCTCTCGTCAAGAGCTTTCTTTCGATATATGAGACTTCACCTCTTTGGTTGCATTCATTGGTGTGTATTCCACTTTTATGCCGTGTGAGAATTTTTCTGTGCGACACATTGATGAACCTTTGAGAACAACAAAGGGATGTATTTGGGGTAGATGGTGAAGGACTCCCAATGTACATTTTGATCCTTCCGTCTTTGACTCATTGTGTAGTTTTCTGGATTTTCATTTGATGTTTTTGGCCCCTATATGGTGCTCCTGTAAGCATCTATATATTTATTTGTCCCTTACGCTCCCTGCTGGACAATTTCAAGTTGTTCATCTTATAGTTCTGTCCAAGGGAGCCCAAGGCCAGTTGTTAAAACCTAATAAAACTTGGTCCAAACTTCAAGGCATCTTATCACCTCAATTCTTAAACTTCTGCAGGCTTGCTATCAACCTGTAGCTCTTGTCACATGCTTTGATTGCTATCGAAAGTCCAAAATTTCTTCTTGTGTACAAATCTCCATGAACTAAAGCCCATCTTCTACCCACGCTTTCCAAAGAAGATCGTCATCTCTTCAAGTATCTTCATTATGTTTTTTTTTGGATCTGTTATTGAACTCTTTTGTTGCAGATTTCCTGCAAGTTGGCTAGTGCGATCTTAGTTTTGTGTTTATAGTTTACTCACAAATCAGGATTGCTTTTATTTAAGAGAAATCATCTGAAAAAAATCACAGCAGGTGCTTTTGGTCAAAGTTGAACAAAACTTAAATTCTGCACATTTTTGAAAACTAAGCATGTTAATGCCATTTTGCATAAATCATGTATGGCTGTGGTGTGGTATGAAATCTTCCAAAAATTTTCAATTTTGTGGTGAGTTTTTTTCATTATTATTTTGCTGGAATTTTCTAAGAAGAGTATAAGAAATATTATCTTCTCGATGAATTCCAATCTGTGATGTGAAGAAATGGGTGAATTTTCTCAATATACCGAGTGCAGATGCTCATTGTTCGGACTTGTATTTATGCTCAGAGGCTTAAAAACCCAGCTTTGCGTGAAGAAATGGGAAATCTGGCTCACCTCACAGAAGATAAGGTTGACAGGTTTGTTGAGAACTACTTAGAGGATGTGAAAGAGCAGAAGGCAGCTGCTAGTGGGTGGCCTTATCGGTCCTATACCGTCTCGAAGATTGCTCTTAATGCATATACAAGGGTTTTGGCAGAGTCTTTAAAGGGTAGGCCAGATGGACAACATATTTATGCCAATAGCGTAACTCCTGGCTATTGTAAAACAGATTTGACCAGGAATTCAGGTATTTATACAGCAGCAGAGGGCGCAGAGACTCCAGTATGGGTAGCACTGCTGCCTCCAAATGGACCTACAGGAAAGTTTTTTTCTGAGAAGCACGAGGAGGAATTCTGAGTGAAGCAAATGAAGCAGTGGGAGTACTACACATGGTTGTATGAAGTAAAACTTGATCAGGTTAATATTTCAGGGTCATAGATCTTACTTTAAGAATGTCTAACGTCCTGTTATCCATGATGTTGGGCTCTTGAAATATTTGCTGCATGCAAGAATGCTCTGTTTCAGAGATACCTTCATACAATGTAAATAAACATGCATCTAAAAATACAAGATATAATAGGTAGCACCAAATAATCTTATAGGTTTTCTAGTGGCTTTTGAAAGAGCCTGTATACCTCTCTTTGGCAGATCCAGGTTTAATGGAGGACCATCACAGGCTGTCACATTCATTATCCAGGTGAACAAGATAAAAGAAGGTTGAAATTCCATGTTTAGGCATCCTGTGTTGTTATCTTACTTAGTGAAATCCTCTTGATTTTACAGAGATTAACAGCAGGGGATTGTATACGAGGCTTAAATGCTACATTTAATGGGAGCCCCCCCCCCTCCCCCCAAAAAAAAACCCTAATTAAAAAACCGTATTTTTGGAAATTCTATATTTCTTTCATTGCAAACTCACTGGGCCCATGTAGGTGGGTTTGGGTTTATTAGCCAATTAACATTACAGGGCAAGGGCTTTGGTATAAACATTCTTATGATCATTGTAATGCATATTTGTGGAATTGGCACTACGAATCTTTGTGGGTGGTTCATCGGAATTGAGTAGTCATCACTTGATTGGGTGGAGGAAAAAGGCAGGATAGGCTGAGCAAAACAGAAACAAACAAACAATTATGTGAATTGGGCTGCCCTTTATCATTGATAGGCAACTATGAGATCTACAAGGGTAGTAACAGGACTTCAATAAGAAGCTTATTATTAGATAATGTCCAAAAGCAGTGACTTATTGCACAAATATATGATTCTTTGGCATGATGTCATAGTAAGTAGATGATGTCTCAATGATGTCCAATGACACTATGAATCAATGAATTTCAGACACAATCTCATCACGCGCCACATTCTTGTGTGTGAGCATAATGCTTATCATACGGGAGATAGTTGTTGGTTTTTAGGTCCACAATCAATATCGAGACTTAGAGAAAAGAGAGACAAGATGAAAAAGAGAGAGATGGAGCATAGCTCCACATATATTGCATACATTCCAGACAGGAAGTACATGAAATTACGGAAAAGTATAGATATGTCACAATTCCCGTGAGTTAAAGAATGATCTCCTCCAAGTATAGATAAGCTTCAAGCTGCTGCCCTTCTCCTTGAGGATGAAGAATACTACACTCTAAGTGGATGACCTCCTTATTGAAGATGTAGCAAATAAGACTCCACTCCTAAAAGGTGAAGAAGACCTCTTGTCAAGCTCTCCACAAGCTCTTCACAGAGTGATGGATAATAGCTCTCAATATTTGTCTTTTTTTAGTGGAGTGTGTATTCCATGAAAAGTGGGGCATTGAGCTTAAAAAAAAAAAATATTTTATTGGGAAAATTCAATAACATACTTCTGAATTTGTGTGAGTGCTTTTCATATGGCTGCTGATGCATTTTGATTATGCCACATGGCATAATATAAACCATTGGATCAAACTTATGTGATCACCATAGGTTCTTTTCCTTTTAAATTTAAAGTTGCATCTGTAAATTAGGGTTTGAATTTTGACCCTAAAAAGCTATCCATTTTCTATGTGTCATACACTATTTGAAAGCTCTTGAAGAGTATGTTTCATATCTGTAACAAAATCTGTCTACAAAATTCAGCCATTTTTTATCATATTTAAATTTTTGCAAATCTGGAATTTTATGAGATTTTATGAATATCTTTTGAAAATAGGAGCACCTCCACTTGTGAAAGGTCGTGTTTCTAACAATCCCCTCTTAACTTGACACAAGGGATATTCAGGTAGGTATATTTGTTAGCTGATAATATTTTGGATGTAGGTACCTATATAATTTTCAATAGATCATGCCATATGTCCGGAAAAGAACTAAAGAATTTTGAACATGAGCACTCCCATACCACAAATAAAAAAGAGAACTTAAGCATCCTATACTTGTCTTAACCAAATACTACTTGGAACAACAGAGACAAATAAAGGAATGATAGTATTTGTTAGGGTAGGTATATTTGTTAATTGATAATATTTTGGATGTAGGTACCTATATAATTTTCAATTAATCATGCCATATGTCCACAAAAGAATGAAACAATTTTGAACATGAAGGGCACTCCCATACCAAAAATAAAAAAGAGAAATTTACACATCCTATACTTGTCTTAACCAAGTACTTCTTGGAAGGATAGAGACAAATGAAGGAAGGATAGTACTTACACTAAAATGCTAGAAGATAGTGTGCAAACTCTCAAGGTTGGCCACACCTATCAAGCATCAGTCATATGCTCTCATTTACACCTATCATAAAAATACAATTGCACAAGGTTGTCCACGTGTGAGGTTCTTCAAATGAATATGTTATCCTACTATGCTCATTTAATTTTGTCTTGTTGATTTTGCAAAATTTTTTTGATAAAAATATGATTATAACTTGTCATAATAATAAGAGAATTTGCAAAATGTTTGATGAACTGCTTGTGCAATCAAATAGGATTGAGGTGATTCTTTGACAATTGCCTTTTGAACTTGGTTTGTGTCTTCCATTAGTTATCTTTTTACATGTTGCACTACTCTCAATGTGCACTATTTTCAACTTCTTTGATAGCAATTGTTGGATTTTATACCCCAAAATAGAGATAGATGGAGAATAGACAGGACAAAAGAGAGATGGAGCATAGCTCCACATGTATTGCCTACATTCTAAACATGAAATTAAAAAGAAACATAGTAATATGCAAGATAAAATGCGGCTACTATTGTTGCTCTTCTTCATAATTCCATGATCGTATAAGTCGAAGAATGATCTCCTCCAAGTATAGACAACCTTCAAGCTGCTGCACTTCTCCATGAGGATAAAGAACACTTTACTCTAAGCTATTGCCCTCCTTGTTGAAAGAAGATGATGAAAACAAAACTCTGCCTAATAGCTCACAATATTCTTCTTTACAGAGTTTTTATGCCTCTAGAAGTTGGGTCTTGAGTTTTTTGAAAAAGCAATAAAGCATGATCTATAAAAAAAATAAATCCAATTATATTCTTTTGAATTTGTGCAATTGCTTTTTATGTGGCTTCCATTGCTTTTTGATTTTGCCACATGGAATAATATAAAAGATTGGATTAAACTTATGTGATTGTGCCACATGTCATCTTTTGCTTTTAAACTCAAAGTTGATTTTCATAAAACCTTACAAATTAGGATTTGATTTTTGAGCCCCAAAAAGTTTTCCATTTCTTATGTATCATATACCATTTGAAAGCTCTTGAAGAGTAGTTTTCATATTTGTAATAAAATCTATCTAAAAAATTTGACCATTTTTTATCGTTATTTAACTTTTATAAATTTGAAAATTTTTTTGGGGATTTTTTGAATATCTTTTGAAAATAGGAGAATCTAACAATTGTTAAGTTTTTTTTAGACACTTGGATGATGAAAAAATCTTTTGTTTTGTGAAGGAATTTACACTAATGTTGTACCAAAATAGGACACACTAGTTAAAAATTATATATATTTTTAAAATAACTCCCTTTGATAACTCAAAATATAGAGATGATTGAATTTACAAAAAAATTGTTTATATATAGATTTATAAACGAGAAAGAAATATCTCCACAGAAAAACTTATCATCATATTGGAATAATTTTTCTAATGTTAATTTAAAGTTATATAATCATCTAGCACAAAGTCTCGAGAATTAGAAAAATCAACCTTATAATAAAAAACTTATTACAATACAAGGTGCTCATTTTATAGTTATACATTGTGAGGAGCTTTTGTATAAAGTTGACGCATAAAAACATTAAAATAGTTGGTTTTTTTCCAAAAACCATCATATTGTATCATACAAATATGCTACACCTTTGAACCAATGATTTGTGTACCTATCTCATATACCACTAACCATCTCCATATTTCATTGAATAGCCACATTCCACTTTGTTGAGAATCAAATTTCATCCTAAAGAATTAGCTTTTCTCAATGATATAAGGTATATAATATCAATCAAAATTATGTAAACATTATAAACTACTTTATATAGAAAAAAATAGTATATTAACTTTAATCATGTAAAATAGAAAAATAGTAGTGTTGTTTAACTTGAAGGAACAACATAGAAATTTTACTCCTAAGGTTGTCAAAAAAATGTTTCTAGCTTTAAGAATCATAAATAGTAATAAAAGATGAGTCATATTCATATATCACTTTGCAAAATAATTCATACATGATAACAATGTCATGGCACATATGAGATTAGTTTTATGTCATAAACCTAGTAAAAATCATAACAATCCTCTAATTATGGATAGAAAAGAGAGATTTTATTGCATTACAATAATGAAATTTACAAATCGTTGCTTCTAGTAATCTAGAAAATTCATCAAATAATGTATCTTTTTCAAGACACTAAAGTGTCCAAGTACAATACTAGTGTTAATTTACCCTTGTTTATTTGATTCTTGAATGGGTAGATAGACTGGTTTTTTGAAGAGTTTTCCTTGTGCTTCTAGCTCTATATTGAATGTAAAAAAATTTTAATCTATAATGAATAATTTCTTTTAGAGTTCTTGTTTCTTTTTTTTTTTGGATTTTCTTTCATGGTTCATTTATGCTCTTGAACTTCAAGTATTTAGCTTCAAATCTAGAGATTCTTGAAATAAAGCCTTGAATATAGAAACTCAAGTTCAACAAAAATGTCATGTACATAGGAAAATTATTTCCAAGTCAATTTCATTTGACCACATAAACATCCTATGAAGAAAAAACTTCCATTTTGATATGATGAAGGAAAATCAAACAATCACATATTCATTTATAATGGTCAAGTTAAATGATTGCTTGGTTTTGTATGGATACATACAGAGTTCTTGTTTCCTTTTTTTGGATTTTCTTTCATGGTTCATTTATGCTCGTGAACTTCTAGTATCTAGCTTCAAATTTGGAGATTCTTGAAATGAAGCCTTGAATAAATAGAAACTCAAGTTCAACAAAAATGTCCTATACGTAGGAAAATAATCTCCAAGTCAACTTCATTTGACCACATAAACATCCTATGAAGGAAAAAAATTCCATTTTGATATGATTAAGGAGAATCAAATAATCACATATTCATCTATAATGGTCAAGTTAAATGATTGCTTGGTATTGTGTGGATAAATTCAAAGAAGAGATGACCTAAGCTATTTGTATCGATAAATGAAAAAAAAAAACAATGCTGAAACTTAGCGAATTGTACATGCTTATAGTATAATATTTGATGTTTGAGTTTATATTGTTTATTTATTTTTCCTTGCGAAAAAAGGGAGGAGGGATGCTACCTTTTGCTATGCTTAGCTTACACTCTCTTTTGCAATATAAGATTGGAGTGCTTTAAATCATCATCGCATCTCTTTGTTTTAGTAATGCGCAAGTTGATTGCCCTCCATATATATATATATATATATATATATATATATATATATATATATATATATATATATATATATATATATATATATATATATATATATATATATATATATATATATATATATATATATATATATATATAGCTTTTGAAAGAACTTTGTGTCGTTCCTTTCAAAGAGAAATCTTTCATCAAGTACACATTCAAAAAGCAACTTTTCATGGCAACTCAATAATAATCATTGCCTCACTTTCTTGGAAATTTATACCATAATCATTCGAAGGAGACTTTTGGTAGAAATTCAATAAAGATCATTGCCTCACCTTTTTTGGAAATTTTATCCAACAATCTGAATTCCCACGAATATATCAAACCCTCATAAGGAGGGAGACTCTTTCTTGGACATCTTTTATGCATAAACGTAATTTCATCAAATAAATTTCTTAATCATTAGCTCCTTTAAACAACTAACCTTCATACTATATTGAAGATGGTTCTCTTCTATATAATTACTTATAGATGATCTAATTAGATGACTTTATTATCCAATACCAATCACCATTTGATACTAAAGATAAAATTCCATGAATTTATATAATTAAATGCATGATGTGTTTTTTTTCTTAGATTCAATCCTCTTGTACAAAAGACATCTCTAACCATTGTCCAAGCTATGCATAATGATTTTCTCATACTTAAATAAAATGGGCTGATACCATAGATCACCATATTTGTTAATGATTGGCACCTATCATTGGATGTTGTCTCATCCCTTTCAACTATTTGTGTCCCACTATTAAGGGTTGATGTCATAACTTGTTAATTTTTGTGTTTCTTAGTTTTGATCAATTGACAAATGATGAACCAAGGGTAACATATTATCACTTCTCTAAAATCACATAAGATACCTAGAGCACAGTTCTTTTATGTACTTCATATAATGCATCATAAGTGCATGCATCAATACTTTTTGACTAGATTTGGAGATCAAGAAATGAGTTTCTATGACATTTCCATCTTATTTTACGTCCAAGTTCTTTTTGAGTCTCCTATATATCATATTTGACAAAAAAATAGGGCAAATGCATGAAATGAGCAAAAGAAACCACATCTAAATTAGCATTAGTTGGCTTTTTGAGGTAGAATTATCACCTAATTAACCGTCATTGATTTTATCATGATGATTTTCAATTGAGGATCATTGAGTAAGCTTGTACTTGCAAAACCATATTGACATTATTACTTTAGAAAAAATGTTGGTGGTACATATTCATGTGCTCATTTACATGAAACTTTTCATTCTATTGTTTGCTAGACTGATTACTGAGTCTCTAAACAAGTCTTGATCCTAACTATTGGAGTTGGAGGTCTATGGAAGCACATGAACATCACAAGGAAGAAGAATAAGCTTGGTACACGACACTATACTTAATGTATTACCAATTGAATGTACAAGATGGGTGATCCGTTAAAGATTTCGGCATATATACAAGCTGGGGAAAAAAGAGGGAAAACAGTGCTCCCATAGTCCTAAGTTTGTTCACACACATTACTATCAAAATATATCAACAAATCCCACTTGGAAACGATGTAGTGAACAATGAGCTAGCACTTATGTGTAAGGAAGTGCCAAGCTATGTGGAGAGAAATAAATCCAAAGAAACTAAGCCCAAAGATTCACAAAAAGATTCATACTTCTCACATGGAAGAGCCTTTGCGAAATGGTTTGCAATATTACTTGTATGGGTACATAAACCAAACTGATGTCCCTAGTAGAGAACCTCTCCCTGACATACCAATAGTGCATCTCAATGTGCTTTATGCAACCATGAAACATAGGGTTCCTTGCAACTACCACTGCACTCTAACTATTAGTGAAGATGATGATGGTAGATGACTGACGATCACCCAAATCAACCGAAAGAAATCTGAGCCACACACTCAACAGTCATTGTGAAAGTTGCTCTATACTTAGCCTCAAAACTAGAAGTGACCATAGTAGGCTATTTCTTGCTCAACCAAGATATGCATGAGCTACCAAGCATGAAGCAAAAACCACTGCTAGAAATACAAGTGTCATGGTAACCAACTCAGTGTGAGTAAAAAAAATCATATAAATATGGCGAAAATAATCCCCCTTTGGGATAAGATAATCCAAGTAGATGAGTACCATGCAAGTGGAAAAATATGTGCTTAAGCACTAGGCAATGCATAAACTTGCTCATCGGAGAGACAACAAACTAATATCAGATCAAGTTATGCATAAGTAAATCAAGCATCCAATAGCTTGCTGATAAAGAACAACATCAAATGCATCTATAACATCATGAAGACTCAATCTAAACATGTTTCTATGGCAGTGGCAATGGGTTTGTAATTTTAAGGCCAAAATGTTGTAATAATGTGTTAATGTATTTTGTTTGACACAAAGCTATTACCCCATCAACTTGTATAAATTGAATGCCCTAATAATGATGCAAATATCCAAATTGTCACCTCAAAAGAGGCATGCAAATCACCCTTGAATTTACGATATGCTTCTCGTTAGGAGCAACAAGAAGCATATCATCAACATATATGAATATGATGAGAAGTACATCATCTACATGCTTAACATATAAGGTGCTCTACATGCTTAAAATATAAGGTGATCTCAATTGGATTGTTCTCAAAACCATGTGCTAGCAAGTAGGCATGCATCTTCTCATACCGAGCACGTGGTGCTTGCATCAAAACATATGATGCCTTTTTCAACCTCCACACTTTGTTTTCATGCCCTTTCTACACAAAACATGGGACTGAAATATGTACATTTGTTCACGTAAATAACCATTCGAAAATGTAGTTTTAATGTCTAATTGATGCACATTCCATGTGGGAGAAAAAGTATTATCAAAATCAATGCCTTTCTCTTGAGCATAACCTTTGGAAACAAGCCTAGCCTTATATCTTTCAAATGTTCCATCAAGCTTACATTTCAACTTGTATACCCACTTATTTTTGCTTGGAGGTTAACCACATAAAGTCCAAGTACCATTCTTCATAATAGCATTATATTTTGATTGCGTAGCAACAATCCAATTTTTTGAATTTTGTGGTTCTTCAAAACATGGGACTGAAATATGTACATTTGTTCACGTAAATAACCATTCGAAAATGTAGTTTTAATGTCTAATTGATGCACATTCCATGTGGGAGAAAAAGTATTATCAAAATCAATGCCTTTCTCTTGAGCATAACCTTTGGAAACAAGCCTAGCCTTATATCTTTCAAATGTTCCATCAAGCTTACATTTCAACTTGTATACCCACTTAGTGCCAATGGTTTTTTTGCTTGGAGGTTAACCACATAAAGTCCAAGTACCATTCTTCATAATAGCATTATATTTTGATTGCGTAGCAACAATCCAATTTTTTGAATTTTGTGGTTCTTCAAAAGAAATAGGCTCCTTCTCATCATAAAGACAAGAGACAACCATTGCATAACAACTTGATCCTAAGGAAGCACTATGAGATCCTGAACTAGTACAATAGGTCAACGGTGCACTTAATTTTCTATCTCTCAAAGTTTGCACCAACCATTTAGGCATACTTTTTGCCTCTTCTATATCAACCTTCCCATCAATAAGTGCACGTAAATTTGTATAAAAAACTGAATGATTTTTATCATCATTTAAATGTGTAAAGGTTGAGATATTGCCTCATTTGGACTAGCACTTGATTGTCCACCTGTAAAAAGAGGTAGCAAAGTGTACATCCTTTGAGCTTACCAATGTCTCCTTGGTACATGAAAGTAAGGGTAAATTGCATCTTCTACGGTCTTGTGACCATGCCAAGCCTCATACAAAGTGATAGATAGTGCTTTGGTGGGACATGTGTTAGGTACATATGTTGCATACATAACAGTCTTAAGTTAGAAGGTATGTGGTAAAGCCTAAATTTTGACCATACACCTCACCATTTCCATGAGACATCTATTCTTTCTTTTAGCAACTCCATTTTCATGAGATGTACATGACACATTATACTGATGTTTTATCCCATGCTTAGCGAGAAATGCATTAAACTCAAAAATCACGTATTCTTCTCCTTGTTTACGATGGAAGGGTGCCCATTTTTCATCCTAAAAATTTTCAATGATAACTAATTTGGACTTTGGTTTCAATGGATAAACCCATGCATGCTTGGAAAATTCATCAATGAAATTCACTAGTATAAGTAGTTCCTAAATGAAGGTTTCTTCATAGAAGCATAGATATCACTATAAATAAGTTGCAATTTATGAGTAGCTCTAAGTGAAAAATCTTGTGGGAAGGAGGAATGCTACATTTTGCTCAAAATATAACCTTCATAGAAATTCTTAGAAGGTTTCTCAAGTTTGGGTAGAGAGGACACCATTTCAGATTTTTGCAGGCAAAGCAAACTAGCAAAATTCAGATGACCGAAGTGTGCATGTCAAAGATTTGCATCTCAGATAGCATGAGAATCATGAACTGACATGCTAGATCATTCATAGGTTTCACCTAGTCTTTGAGCTTATATAGTCTAGGACATAAAATATCAAGCAATAATAACATCACCATTGGAGATATCATGAACTATACATTTTTCATTCATAAATTTGACAAGCCAATCTTAGTTAATGCTAAAATTGATAATAGATTTTTCTTGAACCTTGGCACATATAAAGCATGTGGCAATGCGAAAGAGCTTCCATCAATAGTGGTCTGAATTATCTTTCCAACTCCAATTATAGGATAAGAGGAGTTTTTAGCACACGTGATAGTATTACTTGTAGGGGCATGCTCAAGTGAGGTGAAGAAATTGCACTACAAGGTAATATGTTTGTTTGCACCACTATCAAAGTACCAAACATCCAAGTCTACTACAAACATACACTGATCATGAGAAGATGGGTCATAGCTACAAACAATAGTAAATGCTAATCCTTCATTTTGAATAAGATTAATAACTTTTGTTTTAGATGAAGAGGTCTATGCAATAACCATTCTAGCCTCTTTCTTCTTTTCCTCCTTTGCAACTAGTTTAGGAAAACTATGAAATGAACATTTTCTTTACAATACTCGCAAAACTATTTATGCTTTTCTATATTCTTTTCATCCTTTTCTTCCTTCTTTGATTGTGCAATATTAGCATATTTCTGCTTATTAGTAGATGAGCTCCACTTAAACTTTGCCCTTTTGAGTAGCTAAGAAAGCTTGATATACAACATGTCTAATTGAAATATTTTTTTGGACTAATCTTCTTGGAACAAAAATCAGACTAACTTTTCAAATGTTAAGGCATTTGTATTGACAAAACATAGACTAATATCTTTATCTAGACTAATATTCTTAGAACAAAACAAAGAATAAATCCTCAAATGTTAAGGAATTTGGATTTCCTTTCATCATCAATAGAAGAGAAGAAGCAAAACTCTGCTATGAATCTAGAAGAATATTAAGAACAATCTGCATAAGTGAACTATCAAGAAAGATTTCATAAGTAGAAATCAACTATTCCTTCAAATTTTTGATCTTTTTAGAAAAACTGTCCATTTAATCTTCTTCATTCATATGCTCACTCTCCAACTATCTTTGAAGGTAAATAAGACAAGCCTCATTTCTTGCCTGGTATAATGTTGAAAGAATATCCCAAGCATCTTTTGCTGTTTTGCATGAGCGAACATGAGAGATAATGGCATATTTGACAATAAAAGCTATCAATGTATGTGCATTTGCATCTTTGCCATCCCAAGGAAGTTATTATTTTAGTAGGTGCAATAGGAACTGCAACACAACCAAGAAATTGAAGATCATTATCTTCAGCACCACCATCACCTTCAATCACTATATTTGAAGGTGTAGCAGGACATTTTTCAACACTCTGCATAGTATTCCATAGTCTTTTTGTTGCCAATACATGATGCATCACGTGTGCCCACAATTGATTATTATACCATCGAACTAATCTACAACAACCAACATACAAAATATGTCTTTGCTTTTAGACATGGCTAGTGAATATATATTCTTATGTAGAAAATCAAATATTTCTCCAAAAGTTAAACAAAAACACCCCGTTGAGCTCTGCTAAACTTGTAGAGGAATTCAAGGTACTTATATTGACAAACCAAATCTTGCATATATATTTGACACAAAAGGACAAGATTTCTTGCACAGTCACTACGATACTACATTCAGAGGCCGAAACAAGTTCAAATCAAAATTTCAATGCCACATAATGAAGTTGTTTTGAAATCCTAATTGGACCAAGTATGGTCACCAATTTTTGTGTGATTCTAAAACTTTGACCAGAGGGGTGTTGATGATGTCCTAGAGGAGTAGTGACTTGCTCTGATAATAATTGTTGGAGTTGTAGTTCTATCAAAGCACACACATAGATTAAGGAAGAAGAAGAATCTTGGAGCACATTACAATACTCAATGTGTTGCCAAGTGAATATACAAAGATAAGTGACCTGTTAGGTTTATAGGCATTTATAAAAGCCATGGAGAAAAAAAACCTCATAAGGAGAGAAAAAAGTGCTTGATGATCCTAAGTCTATTCACAAACATTAGTACAAAAATATATCAATACTAACAAATTTGAACAAATCATGGATGCCCGTCCAAGGATAAAAAACTAGACATTGCCATACTATCTACTTAATATGATCACATTTTCTTCATCTCCACAAGGGGATTCAAGAAGTTTTTGGCACTTCTTAAGGAAGGTTAGAGCTCTTATTAAAACAATCAATTTACTTTCTTATGCTTTAATTATTGAAAGTACATATTAAGATACTAACATATTAACCAATTTTAAATATGTGGAACTAAGGTGCATAGAATCTCTAAGATAAGTGGATAATCTACTTTTGGATGTTGAATATCCTCCTTCCTTCAACTACATTCCCAAATACTGAATGAATGGCATAAAGTAAGTCTCATAGCACAATCAAGGTAGTGCTGGGAGGTGGTAGAATTAATCAAAAAATATATCTAACTTTGATCTGCATGCCTTGCTTGACTCTTCCTGTATTGTTGTCCATTAAATGATGACACTCGTGGTTGACTTTTCAATGTAAATTTATTTGCCTAGCTAACATGTGTGTCATTGTTGTGTATAGCCAACTATAGAAAGTTTGGTTAACAGTGAAGTGCTTCCCTTGTAGATTAAGTGACTGGACCAAAAAACTTAGGATTTCTCCTTCCCATCCTGCTTTGCCGAAAAGGGGATACTTATGATTGCTGGCTGCACCAAATTGTTGTTGCTCTTGCAATGAAATCATTTGATGGACGTCAAGTCATGTGATGCCATGGTGCAACACATGGTGTTTGGTTGCAATGGTTTCTATTGTCACATGGAGTAGGAATTCATTAAGGTGCAATATACCTAGGTGGCTTGACCTAAATCATGTTGTGAAACTTGGAAAAGTAGGTTGCACTCTTGTAGATAATCTTTGAATAGTACAAGAAGCACATTGCAAGGTTCCTCGACATAAGGGAAGTAGCACATCATGGTTTCTATCTTTTAGATCATCAAGGAGGAGGATGCACAAAAACAATAGTAAGAAACGATGATCCAAGATGAGCTATAGAGGAAGTTGGGCATGCAAAAGAGCAAGATTTCAAAATGAGGGATATATACAAAATATTTAACAAAGGGGTGAGGAAGGCAAAAATTTATTGTCAAAGTGCACTACTTGAGGGGTTGGCACCTGCCAAAACAGGCATGGGATGAGACAATGGTGATACCAATACTAATATGAGTGCAACTTAGATCCATTCATAAGTGTTTTATGATTTTTTTGGCAAGTGTTTGTAATGTAAATGTCTCAGGGCCAATTTTTGAAGCAATGCAAAAAGGGCAAACACATCTTATTTTGAACTTCCTTCCTTTCCTTTTTAGCTTAGAATAAAAATATAAGATCATGACTCAAACATAAAAAATAAGGGTTTTGAGATTTTGGTCGTGCCATTCTTTTGTCTAGATTGGATTGCATGAAGTAGCAAAAAACTTTCATACATGTCTACTTCTAGAGTGCATAGAGCATCCATACGATCTTCTAGAGATTTGCTGAGCAAGAGTTGATGTTTTACTTCTATCTTAAGATTTAGGATTGTTGATTCTAATGCTAAAATAGCTTCTAGAACAAATGCCAATTTCTTGAGTATTTTATAATAAACTTTTGCAAATCTGTAGTAAAACCTTGTTAGTGGTTTTAGCTTATTCACTTTGTTAAAAATAAAGAAGTAAGCTCGTATATATTTTTGCAAAAAGGATTTTCTTCAAGTAGAAGGAAAATACAAAAATGAAAAATAGAAGCATTTACTTCAGCAAGTAGTGGAGGCCAAAAGAGAATCATTCAAAAGAGAATCAAATCCAAAAACTGAACTGTAAGAGGAGTGGTTGTCCAAAGTAATGGAGAAATGATGGAGAAGAGCTCTCAAACTCATCATGAGAGTTTTTGGTCACTTGGCTATATAAGAGGCAAGGGAGGACACTCAAACATAGAGGAAGAAGGCATGGAAGTCCCCTTGTAGCTAGTTCATTTGGTTTGAGTCATTTCCTTCAGTTCACTCTCATAGAGTATGTCCAACCGCACACCCATTTCTGGGTAGTCTACTTGTGAGAGTCATATCTCTCAATATATGTATCCAATTTTAGTGTTTAAAAATTCGTTGGAAAGGTTATCGTGAGTACTTCCTCTGTCTAAAACCGTTTTATGAAATTCCTTATGCTCTATGAGTCATTAAATTTTTAGTGAAGTACAGTTTTCAGCCTAACTGAGTGGACAGGTATCCTGTTTTGTATCAATGAGTTGCCAACCCAAATCTACTCCAAATTGAGTGTTTGATAGTTCATTTTAAAACTACAGGTGTCTAGTTTGAGTGACCAAAGTTTCAAGTTCATTGCATTTTTCAGTTGGTACCAATTTTCATTTGACAGTTCAGCTATTGGCAAGAGTCTTGATCCTGAGAAGGTCTTCTACACTTTCCGCTGCGATTAGGAGAGGAATTCTCTAACAATTGGTATCAGAGCATTGGAGTTTGAAGAATCAAAGCATTGGAACTGAAGTGAAGCAAAGGAGAAGCTACAAATCAAGGGGGAGCTTCGTAAGGTCAAGGAAGAGCGCCACACAATACTTGAGGTAAACTTCAATCTTGGAAGTTTTCAGTGGCTGATTGAGGACAACAAGTTGAGAAGTTGGACAAAGATAATTTTCAGTCTTGGAGGTATAGAATGATAAATTACCTTAAAAGGTAAAGGTTTATGGAGTCTAGTTAGTGGAGACGATCCACAATCGGTGGACCTTGAAGATCCCAACATTACTCCGACACAAAGGAGACAATTTGCTGATTGGTAAGAGAGGAATCGAAGGGTGATGTTCCTCCTCTCACAAGTTATTTCTAACACTATGATTGGTCATGTGCAAAGCTTAGAAACAACCAAGGAAGTTTGGGAAGCATTGGAGAAGGTGTATGCTACCTCAACAAGGTCTTGGAGGATGCAACTCAAGAACGAGCTCAACAACATGAAGAAAAGCTCAACTCAAAGCATTAGTGAGTATACATTGAGGATCAAGGAGCTTCGAGATCAGCTAGCATTAGTTGGATGAAAAATAGAAGAGGAAGACATCGTCCAAACAGCCCTCAATGGCTTGAGGAGTGAAGAAAAGTGGAAGCCCCTCATCACAAACATTCTTTATAGAGATCCTCTACCAACATTCGTCGAGATTATACCAAATCTTGTGGATGAAGAGGTAGCTCAACAAGGAGAAGGCAACAAAGGTAAGGACAGCCATAGTCAAATGTTATATGTAGGAAGAGGTAGAGGAAGGAACTCAAGAGGAGGCTCGAGAGGAAGAGGAAGAAGCTACAACAATACAAATTTCAGCCAACACAAATCGGAGGACAAGGACAACTCAAATGACAACACACATGGAAGAGGTCGAGGAAGAAATAGAGGAAGAGGTAGAGGTTCATACAATCCTCATAAAGGTATAACATGTTATCATTGTGGTAAACTAGGACATTATGCAAATGATTGTGGGCAAAAGAATGGAAGGCTGAATGGAGGCAACCAAAGGAGCCAAAATAACTATGCGAGTACATCAAGTGAAGGAGACAAGCAAACCATGTTTGCCATGAAGCATGACTACAACAACTCGAGAAGTGATGAACAAAAATGGTTCATAGATTCAAGTTGTAGCAACCATATGACATGCCAAAGATATTTATTCACAAAGCTACAAGCTCCAAGTGGAAAAGGATGTGTGGAGACCGGCGATGAAACTCAACATGCGATAAAAAGGTATTGGCTGATGTTCTTCATGTTCCTACTATTGCAAAGAATTTGGTTTCAGTAGGACAAATGGTAGAGAAAGGATATCATGTTATCTTCAATGAAAAAGACTGCTTTATAAAGAATCCAAAAGAAGGATTCAAGGTCATTGCTCAAGGAAGGAAAGAAGGAAGGATGTTCACTTTGGACATTCAACAACCACATGGAAAGGTGATGTATATTCAGTTTGGAAACAAGAGGATTGTTGAAATCGATTTGTGGCACAGAAGGTTTGGACATATCAACATTCCCAAGCTCAAGGACATGAGCAACCATGAAGTGATAAGAGGTCTTCCAAGATTCAATGATGCCGGACTACATGAGTTTTGTGAAGCATGCCAACGAGGAAAGCAAACTCGACAACCATTCAAAAAAAGCAACTATGTGGCAAGGAATGTCCTCGACTTATACACACGGATGTATGGGGACCATCACAACAACCATCGGTAGCTGGTAATAGATATTTTGTCACTTTTATCGATGATCATTCAAGAAAAGTATGGATGATTTGCATAAAACAGAAATCAGATGTGTTCTCCATGTTCAAGAGATTTAAAGCACAGGTAGAAAAGGAAACAGGATGCTACATAAAGACCTTGAGGTCCGATGGAGGAGGAGAATATTTCTCCAAAGAATTTTTAGATTTTCTTTATGAAAATGGCATCAAGAGAGAATTTACATGTAGGTACACACCTCAACAAAATGGAATAGCTGAAAGAAAAAATCAACATATTACAAAAGTTGCAAGATGCATGCTCAACGAGATGAAGATGCCACTAAACTATTGGGCTGAAGCAGCTAGTACGACTGTTTATTTGATGAACAAGTGCACAACGGCTGGAGTGCATAATCTAACTCTCGAGGAGGTTTATTCTAGTAAGAAACCTGACCTTACACATCTCAAAGTTTTTGGATGTGTGTGTTATGTTCACATCCCTCAAGAACTAAGGACAAAGATGGAGGCAAAGTCAGATAAATGTACTTTCATTGGATATTCATCAGAGCAAAAGGGATACAGGTGCTACAATCCGGTGACAAAGGAGCTACGAGTCTCACGAGATGTGGTATTTGATGAGCTAAGACCATGGTTTGGAGACAAAGGGAAAGAGAATATTCTTGAAGAAGATTGTGAAGATGATGGAGGTGTTGTCCAAGAAGAATTTCAACAAACAAGCACTCAAATGTCACGTCCGGAAGCTTCTACATCACTTGGAGAAAGCTCAACATAGAAGGGGAGGCTAAGGAGTCATTCCTCATCACCAACATCAGCTTATGAAAGATCTAAAGCTGAAAGTGCTGCCCAAAATAGTGATTCAAATGCAAGTGAAGAAGAGTATGAAGAGGTGATCACACCAAAGGTAAAGTTGAACCGGTTGAAGAATCAATGTTCAAAAGGAAATGAAAGGAGGTCTTCAAGAGCAAGGTATCCAATTGAAAGGCTGAGCTATGATAGTTTTATTGCAAAGCATTTTGTATATATGACACAGGTGGTCAAAGACAAAGAACTGGATGCATATGAAGAAGCATGTACACAAAAAGAATGGCAAGAAGCTATGCAAGAAGAGATGAAAGCTCTCAAGGACAATCACACATGGGAGCTAGTTCCAAAGGCTGAAGGTATGAAGATTGTTCCAAATAAATGGGTGTTTAGAATAAAGAGAAATGCTGATGGTTCTCTAGCAAGGCATAAAGCTAGACTAGTAGCAAAAGGATTCAAGCAAACTCACGGCATCGACTATAAAGAGACTTTCAGCCCGGTTGCAAAGATGGGAACAATTAGAACCTTGATTGCAATGAGTGTAGCAAGGAGATGGCCATTGTACCAACTTGACATAAAAAATGCATTTCTCAATGGTGAACTTCAAGAAGAGGTATACATGAGTCAATCGATTGGATTTGAAGACAAAAAGCATCCAAATTTTGTTTGTAGATTGAAGAAAGCTTTGTATGGGCTAAAGCAAGCACGACGTGCTTGGAATCAAAGATTGGTCGAGTACCTCACAAGGTGTGGGTATAGTCCAAGTAATGCAGATCCCTCTCTCTACATGAAGAAAGAAGAAGGCAAGCAGGTATATATTTGCATATATGTTGATGATCTCATCATAACAGGAAGTAATGTTGCAAGAATACAAGAGATAAAAAGAAAACTCGGTAAGGAGTTTAAAATTTCAGATCTTGGTGAGCTGAAATACTTTTTAGGCATTGAGATAGTCTGTGGGAAAGATGGCATCTACTTGATGCAAAGAAAGTACTTGTTGGATGTTCTTTTCAGATTTGGAATGAGTGAATGCAAACCACTCACTCAACCTATGGACACAAATGTGAAGCTATGCTCAAATGATGGAGAGAAGTTACATGATGTAACTACATACAGGAGTATTATAGGTTCATTGATCTATGCTACGATCACAAGACCAGATTTATGTTATATTGTTGGAGTTCTTTCTCAATTTATGCAAGCTCCAACAAGTGAACATTTAAATTAAGCCAAACGAGTGCTAAGATATGTGAAGCACACCGTCAATCATGCATTGTTTTATAGATATGATGAAGAATTGCAGGTAAAGGGCTTCAGTGATGCTGATTGGGCTGGTTCGAAGGAAGATAGAAGATCCACTTCAGGTTATGTGTTCATGATAGGTAGCAAACCTATCACATGGAGCTCAAAGAAGCAACCTACTGTTGCACTATCATCTACATAAGCTGAATATAGAGGTTTAGCCTTTGCAACTTGTGAAGCTATGTGGATTAAGAAGCTCTTGGCTCATCTTGATGTGCACGTGGAGACCATTCCAATTTATGGTGACAACATGTCAAGCATTCACTTGACAAACAATCCAATGTTTCATGCACGAAGCAAGCACATAGAAGTGCATTATCATTATGTTCGAGAAAAAGTTTTGAGCAATGATGTGGATATAAAGTTCATTGGAACTAATGACCAGGTTGCAGACATGTTTACAAATTCCTTAGATGCTTCTAAGCTAAAGAGGTTCAAGGATGACATCAACTTGCAGGATATGGCTGAAGGTGCAAGCTCACATGTGAGCTTGAGGGGGAGTGTTAAAAATAAAGAAGTAAGCTCGTATATATTTTTGTAAAAAGGATTTTATTCAAGTAGAAGGAAAATACAAAAATGAAAAATAGAAGCATTTACTTCAGCAAGTAGTGGAGGCCAAAAGAGAATCATTCAAAAGAGAATCAAATCCAAAAACTGAACTGTAAGAGGAGTGGTTGTCCAAAGTAGTGGAGAAATGATGGAGAAGAGCTCTCAAACTCATCATGAGAGTTTTTGGTCACTTGGCTATAAAAGAGGCAAGGGAGGACACTCAAACATAGAGGAAGAAGGCGTGGAAGTCCCCTTATAGCTAGTTCATTGGGTTTGAGTCATTTCGTTCAGTTCACTCTCATAGAGTATGTCCAGCCGCACACCCATTTCTGGGTAGTCTACTTGTGAGAGTCATATCTCTCAATATATGTATCCAATTTTAGTGTTTAAACATTTTTTGGAAAGCTTATCTTGAGTACTTCCACTGTATAAAACAGTTTTATGATATTGATTATGCTCTGTGAGTTATTTAATTTTTAGTAAAGTCCTGTTTTCAGCCTAACTGAGTGGACAGGTAGCCTGTTTTGTATCAAGGATTTGCCAACCCAAATCTACTCCAAATTGAGTGTTTCATAGTTCATTTTAAAGCTACATGTGCTTAGTTTGAGTGACTAAAGTTTCAAGTTCATTGCATTTTTCAGTTGGTACCATTGTTCATTTGAAGGTTTAGCTATTGGCAAGAGTCTTGATTCTGAGAAGGTCTTCTACACTTTCCGCTGCGATTAGGAGAGGAATTCTCTAACACACTTTAGCATGGGGAACTAAATTCTCACCAAATTCTAAAATGGTTGGTGATATGATGAATGAGTTGATAATGATTGCCTCTACCTGATACAAGATCTAGTGGAAATCCAAATCATGGAAATAATTCTTTAGTTAAGATGTGCTACTGAATGTGCATTGGCATGCTTAAGTGCCCAAGCTTCAACCCATTTAACATAATTGGTACAAGTGAAGATGTACATGTTTCTAGAGATGACCATGGCTAGACAAATTGGACCAATAAAATCTAGTCCCAATACTTGAAAAGGTTTGAGTGGCAAGATAGGTTGAAATAGGAATTGATGGCATGATAGCTACTCTCCGATTCTTTGATAAGTATAAAAAATTGAAATGCAATGCCCAACATCCTTCTAAACAATCAACCACCATAGATCAGATTGAATGATCTTTTTAATAATCAGGTCCCTATTGAAATTCCATGTTATGGACTTTTGATGTCCTTCTCATATTATGGCCATAACTTCATGAGGTTCTACATGATGGAACTAAAATCTTGTAATATCTTTTAACTATAATTTCCTAAGTAGAATATGGATTTGGCTATTGTGTAAAACTAATTTTTGTCTTTCTGCCATACTAAAGGTCAAAAGCATAATCCCATTTTCTAAGAATAGGAGCAATAATTCATACAAAGTATGTTCATTTACAAGCTATGAAGGAAGTGGGTTCAAATTAGCTTGTTGCCTATGTACCGTAGCAAATAATTTAACACATGGGAAGGTATCCTCGATGCATTCTTGGGATTCTCTTGAATCTAGTGACCAAAGGTAACTATCTGTGGTGTGTGATATTCTTGGCTTGTGTCCAATTTCAAAATTGAACTCTTGTAGAAGCAATCCCCATCTTGCTAGCTAACCAATAAAAGCCTTTTTCATGACTAATTAAAGTAATGGAGAACAATTAACATGAAAAATGAATCTTTGGTCGAATAGTAATGCCAAACTTTGTTTATTGAATAAATTACACCTAAGAATTCGTTCTTTATGATCAAATAATTGTGCCTTGTTAGAGATAACCTTCTGATTGCATAAAATACCATCTTGTATCTCTAACTTGGATGAGTGCACTATAGATGACTAATTTCAAAGCACACACAAAAAGATGGAAGGATTATTCCTAGTTTAGAGCTTGCAGTACTCAGGTCTGTGTGAGGAGGGTTTTGAGGCATTCAAAAGAAAGTGCACACTATGCAATATGTGCTAGATGACATAGATGTCAGGAAGGCCATCGAATTTGCCCAAGGAAATGCAACAATTCCTTAGGGTAATTGGGTTCTAGAGTCTCTTGTATTACTTTAACCTTGTCTCGATTGACCACAATGCTTGCCTTGAAGATTATGTGGTCTTAAAATTTTCCACAAGTGACTGAAAATATTGAATTCATGGGATTTTAAAAAACTGGTCCATCATAGTTTGAAGGAGACTCGAAGCTACTAAAGATGCACATTCTTATGTCTAGGAAGAGAAATGTGACGAAGAAATATTTCTAAGAAATCTTTAAGGTAATGAGAGAAAATTTCCAAAAGTTCTAGGGGCATTCCTAAGTTCAAACCACATAACTTTCTTGGTAATGAATGATTTTTTTGGTACATCATATTCTTCCATACAAAATTGATTATAACAGCTATATGCATCCATAATGAATACATTTCTTGCATTGCAACTTCATCCAAAATACTATCCAAGAATGGTAGTGGAAAAGTTTTGGGAATGGTAGGAGCATGGAGTTTCTAGTAACCAACAAAGATCCTAAGCTGCTTGTTCTTCTTTGAGATAATTATTATAGGTCATAGCAATTATAGTTTCTCAGTATGAACTATGAATCCAACCTTTAATAATCTATCTAATTCTTGCTTAACAATCTTTGTGTAGTTTAAATTAATTTTGTATCGTTCCTTTAATACTAGAATAGCATCAAGTTTCAATAAAATTCTATGCTCATAGAATTGTGGATCAATTTCATCTATCTATCTATCTGTCTATCTATCTATCTATCTATCTATCTATCTATCTATCTATCTATCTATCTATCTATCTATCTATCTATCTATCTATCTATCTATCTATCTATCTATCTATCTATCTATCTATCTATCTATCTATCTATCTATCTATCTATCTATCTATCTATCTATCTATCTATCTATCTATCTATCTATCTATCTTTATGTCTATCTATCTATGTGTCTATCTATCTATGTGTCTATCTATGTGTCTATCTATCTATCTATCTATCTATCTATCTATCTATCTATCTATCTATCTATCTATCTATCTATCTATCTATCTATCTATCTATCTATCTATCTATCTATCTATCTATCTATCTATCTATCTATCTATCTATCTATCTATCTATCTATCTATCTATCTATCTATCTATCTATCTATCTATCTATCTATCTATCTATCTATCTATCTATCTATCTATCTATCTATCTATCTATCTATCTATCTATCTATCTATCTATCTATCTATCTATCTATCTATCTATCTATCTATCTATCTATCTATCTATCTATCTATCTATCTATCTATCTATCTATCTATCTATCTATCTATCTATCTATCTATCTATCTATCTATCTATCTATCTATCTATCTATCTATCTATCTATCTATCTATCTATCTATCTATCTATCTATCTATCTATCTATCTATCTATCTATCTATCTATCTATCTATCTATCTATCTATCTATCTATCTATCTATCTATCTATCTATCTATCTATCTATCTATCTATCTATCTATCTATCTATCTATCTATCTATCTATCTATCTATCTATCTATCTATCTATCTATCTATCTATCTATCTATCTATCTATCTATCTATCTATCTATCTATCTATCTATCTATCTATCTATCTATCTATCTATCTATCTATCTATCTATCTATCTATCTATCTATCTATCTATCTATCTATGGATCTATCGATCTATCTATTGATCTATCCATCTATCTATCTATCTAACTTCTAACTATCTATCTATCTATCTATCTATCTATCTATCTATCTATCTATCCATCTATCTATCTATCAATCAATCAATCAATCTATCTATCTATCTATCTATCTATCTATCTATCTATCTATCTATCTATCTATCTATCTATCTATCTATCTATCTATCTATCTATCTATCTATCTATCTATCTATCTATCAATCTATCTATCTATCTATTGTTGGTGCAAGACAAGCCTACACACATTGGCTTGGACCCTTGGACTTATGGAAGATTAGCATGGACAAAGGATTATCTAGGCTTCACTTAAATGAAGACTCATGTGAACATATGCTTATGTGTTCCTACTTGTTTACCCCTTGTAAAAGTCTAAGTGACTTATCATTTGTTTGTAATCACTTTAAGTCATCCACCTACCACTAGAGTCGTGGAAATTTGAATGTTGAGATGGAGAGAATATCTCCCTACTTTTAGAGGAGAGATTCAAGGGAGCCTAAGTTTGAATTTCAAATTCAAATGAAGATCAAACTCCTATAAAGGATGTAGTGAAAAAGTCGCGGGTAACACTCTCACTCTAGCTCACTCCCCGAGGCAAAATCTTATTGTAACTCATTGTGTGTGAAGGTTACTCCATAGCCAACACCAAAATACCTCATTTAGCTGTGCTTGGCAAGCTAATGAGATTGTACAAACACATATATCAATAGAAGTATACATTCATCATCTCTGTTTTTGTCTGAGTCACCTACTCCAAGTCTGTCAACTTCATCAGGGCATTTCTCTGGATCTACTGAACCAAATCAAGTGTTCTATAGCTCATTGGAACCAGCTCAAAGTCTACTACAAGCATACAAAATTTCAAAGGATTCCATTCAGCCATTTGCGAGAAAATCGAGTCGAAGTGCACACTGGTATTTGTCTGCAGAGTTCCTGAAAAGTCGGGGGTGATTATAATTTTGCTAAACTTATTTCTCAGTGCATAGTTTATCAATTGAAGTGATTCCACTTGTGATTGGTAGCTTACTAAGGTATATTGATACTCCCAAAAGGAATTGTTCCAATTTTAAGTGTGCTGGACACACTGAGTAAAAGTCTGAGCAGGTATCACTACAGAAATAGAAGGTTTTGCTTGATTTGTGAAGTACCAAGTTATCTGTTTTGATTTGATCATTACCCAAATCATTTCCAAAGTACATATATGGTTTCTTTATGTCATTTGGAAGCTAAGCTTGTGTACTAAGCATATCAGAAGAGAAAAGAGGGCAGGTGTGAAGCAGGTTTTGCAGCACCAACTGATTTCCTGAGTGCATCCATCCATCACTCTCAACAGTGGTATCAGAGCAAAACAAGGTAATCATGGGTGATGGTTTCCCTTCTTTCATTGACAAATTGGACAGAAACAACTATCAAGCTTGGTCATTGAGAATGAAGACCTATCTACAAGGGAGAAGTCTATTTGGATACATATCAGGAGATGAGGAGTTGCCCTCATTCAAGACTAGAGGACTACCTACAAAGGATGAGCATGAAAGACTTAACCAATGGTGTGCAAAGGATGCTTTGGCAAGGTCTTATCTCTTAAACTCTATATCTGACTTTCTTTTACCTCATGTAAGGAACTGTAAGACTTCCCAAGAGACTTGGGAAACCTTGTCAAATTACTTTTCTTCCAACACAAGGGCTAGGAAGAATCAATTATGGATAGAGTTCACAACACTTAGGAAGCAGCCCAAGCAATCAGTCTCAGATTATGTGACAAAGATCAAAGATGTGGCAGACCAACTAGCAAGCATTGGAGAGGAAATTGAAGAGGAGCAAATAGTCAGGCAAGTGACAAATGGACTCAAGGCAGATGATAAGTGGGAAAGTTTCACCACTGCAATGGACCTCTACATGGACATGCATACCCCTGATCTCACAACACTCATGGGCCAACTATTTACACATGAAGCAAAGTTCACCAAAGCTGGAGATCAATCAAAAGGTAATAACCCCTCTGCTCTCTTTACTGATAAGAAAGTTAAAGATAAAGGCAAGAAGAAACAGGATGAAGAAGGCTCTACCTCTCAAGCCAATTATGCAGGGAGAGGTAGGTCATCTAGAGGAAGAGGCAGAGGAGGTAAGTCAGGTAGGGGGAGACCCTACAACTCATCACCTTGCAACATCTGTGGGTTGTCCAATCATACCACAGATGAATGCTACAAGAACTACAAAAATCAGAGAGGAAGAGGCTACTCAAGAGGTGGATACTCTCAAGGAAGAGGCAGATTCAACCAACATCAAAGCTACAATGGGTACAACAACCAATACAACAACAATTACAACAACAACCACAATGGAAGCTACCAAGGTGGATTCAGAAATAGAAGAGACTACAACAACTACACAGAGGAGCAAGATGACTCCTTATTGATCATGAACATGACCTCCAAGATAGGTACAAATGATGATCATTTATTTTACATTGACTCAGGATGTTCTAACCATGTAGCTGGCAATGTGGCACTACTTTCTGATTTGGAAGAGCCCAAGGGCAAACATCAGGTACAAACAGGTGATGACACTAAACACTCTGTTGTAAAAATTGGAAATGTGAAGACATGTGATGGTAATCAGAACCTATTAAGCAGGGTACTCTATGTACCAACAATAACTAAGAATTTAATGAGTGTTGGTCAGATTGTGGAGAAAGGTTTGCAGATCAGATTCACACAACATGGAGCATATGTGGAGGACCCAAAACAAGGATTCAGAAGGATAGCCAAAGGGGAGAAATCAGGTAGACTATTTACATTTGAGCTAGAAGATACAAAAAACATTGCTTTGTATAATTACAAGGATCAGACACTTTCAGAGTTAGAGATATGGCATAAAAGACTAGGGCACATAGGAGAGAGAACTCTTAAGCAAATGTGCAGGGATCAATGTGTGCTTGGGATACCTAATGTATCCAAGCAACACATGATTTACAAATGTGGATCATGTCAATTTGGTAAGTCTCACAGATTACCCTACTCAAGGAAAGGTTTCATGCATGAAGACTACCTAGACTTGGTACACACAGATGTTTGGGGACCTAGCAAGGACCCTTCCATTTCTGGTTCAAGGTATTATGTGTCCTTCATTGATGACTATAGCAGGTGGACCATTTTATACTTTATGAAGCATAAAGATGAAGTGTTTAATTGTTTCAAGAGGTATCTTGCACTTGTTGAGAATCAAACAGGTAGAAGCTTGAAGAGGCTAAGATCAGATGGTGGAGGAGAGTACTTCTCCAATGAGTTTGAAGATTTCTTGCAGGAAAGAGGCATCAAGAGGGAGATCACTACAAGGTACTCACCTGAACAAAATGGGGTAGCAGAAAGAAGGAATAGACTTATAGTGGAAACAGCTAGGTCTATGCTCAATGAAAAAAAGTTGCCAAATTACCTATGGGCAGAGAGTGTGTCCACTGCCACTTACCTCATCAATAGGTTGCCATCCAAATCACTTGATGGCATGACACCATATGAAGCATGGCATGGTAAGAGACCCTCTCTGGATCATTGCAAAATCTTTGGATGTATAGCATATGTGCATATTCCCTCACAGGTAAGAGGAAAGCTAGACCCAAAGGTAGAGAAATGTATCTTCATTGGTTATGATTTGAACCAAAAGGGATACAGATTCTACAATCCCACAAACAAAGGGTTCAAGGTAAGCAGAGATGTCATATTTGATGAAAATGACTCATGGTATGAGAATGAATGCAGGAAAGTGAGTTTACCCTATGACATGGAGGAAGATTTTCCAAAGCTTACCAAGGAAGAGCCAACTCAGCAAGAAGACTCAAGTTCAGATGATGATACCATAAACCTTGAAGAGTTCAAGGCTTGGAAATCCAAAGGAAAGATGAAGATGAAGCAATTGGAGGACAAGGCAGAAACTTCTACTCAAGCTATGAGAAGATCTCAGAGAGAGAAGAAGAAACCTATCAGATTTGGGTATGACACATCACTTGTAACTAAACATTCTATATATCTTGCAAAAGACTTGTTGAATGAAGAACCAGGTACCTATGAAGAAGCAATTACAAAGCCAGAATGGAGAGAAGCCATGGATGAGGAGATAGAAGCCCTCAAAGAGAGTGATACTTGGGACTTGGTACCCAAGAAAGATTCTATGAAGGTAATAGGATCCAGATGGATCTACAAATTGAAGAAGAATTCAGATGGAACAATTAACAGGTACAAAGCTAGGTTGGTAGCCAAGGGTTTTGCACAAACCCAAGGCATTGATTATGAGGAGACATTTTCTCCTGTGGCCAAGATGCCAACTATCAGAGTTTTAGTGAGTGTAGCTGCATCCAAGAATTGGAACATGTACCAATTGGATGTGAAGAATGCATTCCTAAATGGATGGATATCTGAAGAAGTCTACATGTCACAACCACCTGGCTATGAAGATCCAAGAAAGGTACATTATGTTTGTAAATTGAAGAAGGCTCTGTATGGTTTGAAGCAGGCACCTAGAGCATGGAACTACAGATTGACCACCTACCTCCAAGACCAAGGATTTGTGATGAGCAAAGCAGACACTTCTCTATTCATAAAGAGAAGTAGTACAGAGGTAATCTACTTATGTGTCTATGTTGATGACATCATCATTACAGGTAATGATGTCAATGGGATTAGACACATCAAAGGACAGATGATGAAAGAATTCAAGATTAGTGATCTTGGATTACTAAAATATTTTCTAGGACTTGAATTGATCTACACAAATTCAGGTATCTACATTACCCAAAAGAAGTATGTACAGGATATGGTCAAGAAGTTTGGTTTGCAGGATGCTAAGGTGTCTACTACTCCAATGGAGGTTAACCAAAAGCTAAGTGCTCATGAAGGAGAAGAAATCAAGGACATTACAGGATACCAAAGTATGGTGGGTAGCTTAAATTATGCTACCTTGACAAGAATTGACATAGCATATGGAGTAAGTGTGCTTAGTCAATTCATGCACAAACCAAGGGTATCTCACCTAGAGGCAGCAAAGAAGATCTTGAAGTATTTGAAGGGAACTCAAAGTCATGGTTTGTATTTTCCTTATACATCAGATATTGATATTAAAGTTTACTCAGATGCAGATTGGGCAGGATGCAAGGATGATAGGAGAAGCACCTCAGGTTATATTTGTTTTGCAGGGGATAAGCCTATCTCTTGGTCAGCTAAGAAGCAACCTACAGTGGCATTGTCATCCATTGAAGCAGAGTATAGAGGACTTGCAAATGCTACTCAAGAAGCTATCTGGTTGAAGCTTCTATATACAGAGTTAGGTCTACTCACAAGACCACCTATCATATTTGGAGACAACACTAGCTCTCTTCATCTTGCAGCAAACCCAATTTATCATGCCACAACTAAACACATAGAGGTTCATTACCACTATGTGAGAGAGAAATTGCTAAGTAAAGATATACAATTGACCTATGTTTCTACTAATATGCAATGTGCAGATT